>JAPYZL010154425.1:0-14693 GCA_030522825.1 Platygaster orseoliae
GTACGCGCCTGCTAGTCAGCTCTGATTGGGCGGAGCCGTTTGGACAGGAGTAGAAGCGTTTGATCCGCAGCTTGGACAGGAGTAGAAGCATTACTGTAACATGAATTTTACTGCTATTGAGATTCTATTCGTTTAAATCAAAAGATTCAAAATATTTTTAGGTTAAAATGATAAGAATTTAGATTTTTACTGTATACATTTTCGAACCTATTGTTCAAATTTTTATTAAGATTTGAGAATGTCAGAGCAGTTTTCAAAGTTTTGTCAAAATTCCTATGGTTTTTCTAAGTGCCTTTAGGAACTCGAAAATATTTCTGGAATCCGCGTCTTTATTTGAAGTCATCAAATTAAAAGTTTGAAAGTAATTTTGTTTCTCTAATAATACAAATTTTTCCTTTTAATTATTCTTCATTATAAAAATTTCTGACATTTTTGTATTTTGTTTCTTGAAATGCAAAGAAGAATCAACTTATTATTACGACTAAACTTCGGATATTTCTAATTCCGATTTTTTCTCTGAAAAAAATTTTTTTTGTATTTTCCAAAAATCTCTCAAAAATCCTGTAATTCCATACAACTTTTTCCTAACACACGTGAATATTGAAAATGTTACTGAATTATACCAATTTTTCGAATTTTTCTTTTACTCTGATGAAACAAAACTTTCTTTTTGCACTTTCTCGAATCTAATTTCTAAAGTACAACTAAGCAATTTGAATTTTTACTTATATTTACATAAAATTATGACTTTTTGTACCGTTCAACTTCTCTCAAAGTTTTCTCAATTGGTTTATTGGTTATTTTATTTATTGTAATAATTAATTTATTATTTGTTGGTTATTCGAAGAAACGTAATTATATTTCAATTTCATTAGAATATATTTCATATCAATATAAAAAAATGAAGTAAATAATAAATAATGAATATTAGCATATAAATCATAATTTAAGAAATAATAAACTATCGATGAATGTCTTAAAATTTCTTTCATATAAAAATTTTCGAAGAAGTTAAAATGTGTAACTTTCATCTTCGGTTATTCGAAAAAATGTAATTATATTATAATTGTAATATAATATATTTAAGATGAAAATAATAAAGTAAATTCAATTACATAATATACGAATAAAATTATAAAAAAATAATAAATGTAAAGAAAATAATAAATAATAAAAAATTACAATTACAATTCTTATTTAAGTTAGAATATTATTATTATTATTATTATTATTATTATTATTATTATTATTATTATTATTATTATTATTATTATTATTATTATTATTATTATCATCATCATCATTATGTTATTCGAAAAAATGTAATTATGTAATAATTGCAATATAATATATTTAATATGAATATAATGAAATAAAAAATAAAATAATATACAAATAAAATTACAAAACAATATAATATGAATAATGTAATGAATAATAAAAAATTTTTTATTAATTTTTTAGGATTTTATAATTTATCATATAAAATATTAATATAAAATTAATATATATATAAATAATGTAATGAAAAAACAATATAATTCGATAATTCATATTATAGCAATTTAAATCACTAATTGAAATGTGAAACGTTTACGGATTTATTATACGAAACCATTTAATTAAGTAGTGTCTTAAAATTTCTTTTACATAAACATTTTCGAAGAAGTTAAAAAGTGTCACTTTCTTTTTTGGTTATTCAAAAAAATGTAAATATATTATGACTTATATAATATGTTTAATATGAATATAATATAACAAATATGAAATAATATTCAAATAAAATTATCAAACAATAAAAAATATGAAGAAAATAATAAATTATGAAATATAAGAATTTTAATTATTATTTAAGTTAAAATATTAGTATTTAATTACGATTGTTATTATTATTGTTATTGTTATTGTTATTATTATTATTAATAATATTTTTATTACGTTATTATAATTAATATCATTATTATTAGGTTGAATTATTGTTTAAGTTAAAATGTGTCACTTTCTTCCTTGGTTATTCAAAAAAATGTAATTATATTATAATTGTAATGTATTTAATATGAATATATAAAATAATATACAAATAAAATTATAAAACAATATATGTTATGAAGAAAATAATATATAATAAAAAATGATACTTGAAATTATAATTCAAAAAATTATAATTAATTATATAAGAGAATAATATAAAATAAATAAATATCATAAATGTAATAAAAATATTATATGAAATAACAAAATATACTATAGCAGTTCAAATCACTAATTGAAACGTGAAACGATTCCCGTTTCACCATAGGAAACCCTTAAATTAACTGCTTAGGTAAACACACTTGAACCGTAATTTCCGGTGCAATATTAACTGGGCACATAATTGGACGATTCGCACTTGCGTTGATTTGAAAGCTCAACGTAACCAGGTAATTTATCAATTGGCGTAGGTGCAATTGTTTACCTTTTCTCGGTGAGTGCGCCGCGGATCCCTCATTGTGTAACTCTGCACCTCTCGCGAAAGTGAGCTGGCCGAGCTCCATCGAGAGAGCTATACAGATCCCAATATACAAAATAACAATATCGTCCGGCTCAACTACAATTTTCTCTAGTGGTTATTCACAATGTCGATCGTTTCTGTATTGTTCAACTTTCAATCGCAACGAGCAAACATTTTAAGAATCGAGGTAAACTTTTTTACCAAAAAATATACAAAACTGGTGTATGTATGATGCAAAATGAATGCTTCGTGAAATTTTGCATTGTAAAAGCAGCACGGGTTTTTGTTTGACGTTTCAAGGAAAAACAGTTTCTCGTCACTTTTTTAAACATAAATATGGATTTTGCCATGGAGAATTCAACATTTTGATGAAACGAAAATTGCGTTTTTTGTTGTAAATGGAGTTTTAGATGCAAGAGATTTTCACTAAAAGCGTTTAAATTTTTTATTTTTCAGTGGGTAAAATCTCTGCTAATGACTCGTACAAAACTGAAATTTTATCTCGTACCTGCCGAATTTTAAACCACCTAAATTAATTATAACAAATTCCATTAGGAGTTTGAAATGAATTTCCTCATTTATTTGATAAAATCTCAAATTTACTTGTGTAAAATAAAGAGATTCAAAACCGATCGACATTGTTGCACACTCTTTCTAATGAAGTCTATAATTTAAGTTCTTATCAACGTCGTAATCAAAAATATGAAATTCAAAAAGTGCCAAAAACTACTGATACAAAGTTAATATTTTTAATTAAATTCTATCAATATTTATAAGTAAAAAAAATGATAGCAAAATATTTCGATATTTTATTAACATTGTTTAAATTGTTCGAGTTTGATTTATTCCTGGTACATTCCTTAATCTAGAAACAAAAAGGGCTTACTCATACTCGAAAATTTTTTCAGGAAAAAGGTAAAACTGCAAAATTTTGCATAATGTCAGAATTGTTCGAAAATTTATAAAGAAATATGAAATAATTAATATTGTACATGAAAATTCGGGAAATATTTAAAATAATATAACTTAAATATTCAAATATATTTTACTAAAAAAATTAATTTCTGTTGCCTAAATCATCAAATTATAATTTCCCTTATAAATTTCAGTTTCACTAAACTAATACTCAGCACCTTTTGAATTTCTATCCCTCAATCGTAAAACTCCAACAATAGACAAACAATAACATCTAACTTGACATACAAATGATATGTAAAATGGGTTGCAACTTGTACTTGCGATATTGGAGTAGTGCATGAGTCAAAAGCCCGAGAGGCATTGCGAAAAACTTGGTGCGAGACGGTGAAATGCGACATGCAAACCACTGGAAACTTCAAACTACTCAAAGTGTCAAACTCAAGCTGGGAAAAATATATCTGGCCAAAATTCGCAAGCCGGTCGCATAAATCACGCACGCGATGCAAACGACGCACCAGGAATGCAAATAATACAATGTGTTTTTCTTACTATTCGCAAAGATTGTTATTGTGTTACGTCATTCTGCGTCTCCGACTGCGTGTCGTGCGATAAACATGGAAACGAAGATCCAAAAGAATGCGTATTAATATATTAAAATACATCATTTTAAAGGACAAAATTTTAGAGTGAAAAGTCACTCATTTTTTAGAGTTGAGTGGCAGTATTTTGTTTTTATTTTGGAAAAGATGAAATGTTTCACGATTTTGTTCTTCTACTTTCGATTTTTGAATATTTAAGGTATCTGTTTGCTACAGTTAGTCAGGTTTTGGAATGATTGGTGAAAATGTTACTTATATCTCATAAATATAACACAAATTTTTTGAATTCCAAAAACTGAATAACTGTAGCAAACAGATACATTAAATATTAAAAAATTCAAAGTAGAAGATCAAAATATTAAATTTTTGGATTTTTCAAACGATTCCCGGTCATAATCCGGAATCCAAGTTCCCGAACGGTCATTTTCCCGAATGACCATTTTCCTGAAATGCCATTATTCCGAACGAATTATTTCCCGAAAGTATTATTTTTCGAATTTCGGTTAGAATTTAACTTTTATAAGAAAAATGTATATGAAAAATTTTATAAGAAAAGTCTTCAATAAGAAGATTCGTGGTTAAAATTCCAAATTACGTTTCTTTAGATATAAAATTCAAAGGTTGATGTTGTGTGCGATTGCTGTATGCGATTATCGTGTAAGAAATGGAGACTCTAATTTTCAATGTGACAGTTTTTGTTCATGAGTCAATTGTTTTGTAAATGCGTAACCATGGCATTTCTAGACATTAGGCTGATAGGAAAATTTCCCGTTCGGGAAAATGGTCGTTCGAAAAAATACCTTTCGGGAAAACGGTTTTCCGGAAAATGACCGTTCGGGAAAAAGGCTGTTCGGGAAAAGGGATTCGGAAAAATGGTCGGCAACGTTTTAAAACTTCAAAATTTGTTTTTTGAATTTTTGATGAATTTTCAATTTTTTTAATTGACAATTAGTAATCAACCGTTGATTTTGATTTTCAAAATTTTTTATTCAAATTTTAATTCAAAATATCAAAATAAAAAATTTTTGAAAAATGAAGTATTCAAGGTTTGTGTTTGCTACAGACAGTCAGTTTTTGGAATTTGAAAAATTCGTGTCATATTTGTAAAGTATAAATAAATTTTTACCAATTATGCCAAAGCCTATTTATTTCCAGATGTAGTTTTTTTTTTTTAATGAACTTTCAAAAACTTAGTTTCTTAATTCCAATAAATTTCACTTGATCAAGTAATTCTCAAAACATTATTCAAATTTCAACAGAAAGTGTCCCAAAATATCATCAATCATAACAATCAATAATTTTCAGTTGAGTTAATAATTAAATTGTGTTGATTTTATTCCACTCGTCGCAATTTTACCCAACCAAAAAATGAAATGTTACGGTCGCTTCGGCAGCAAACAAAAATGAAAAAAGAAAAAAACGGCATGCGGAGAACGATGAGCGCACGAGCGGCGAATATCATGCCTGATTTCGTATCTGCGTGTTATAAAAGTTACTTTTCAGCATCAGTCGTACTGATGAAAATTGTTTCGAAACTACGAAAACGAGCACTCAGCAGGAATTCCACTATGTATAATCGCGCGGATACATTTTACCCCAACCTACAACTTTCCCAAATATCTTTTGACACCCGTCGACAAAATTAAAATGAGGAATATTTTCAACTTTCTCATGTATCCAGAAAAATTGGATCGTAATATTCACTCTGCAAGTTTTTTCTCTACAATTTATTTCATCGGTGATATTTTTAAAAAAAGAGAACAAATTAACATGAATTATAAATCTTTTAGACGAAAATTTGATTTATGAATAAATTCGCGAAAATCATGAAAATGAACGAATTGTACTGTGCATTTTTTTCGTAAAAAAACATGGAAAATTTTAAACTAATTTGTGTATAAAAAAGTTTGATAATAAATTTGAAGTTTTTGTTGTTTATTGAGGCATTGAATATTTCAGAAAGAGAGAAAAAACTTGCATGACGCGGAATTTCGAAATTTTATTCGAGACTAAAAAAAAACAAATAACTTGCTATTTTTCTATTACGACAAATTTGTTTATTAAGCGTTGTTTATTAGTGCAATTGTGGCATTTTTTACAGAATTCAGCTTGGAATAGGTGCTTTTAGCAAATTTTTTAGATATTTTCGATTTTCTTTTTTTTAGTTTTTCAGAGATAAAAAATATCAGGAAAATTTCACACCTAGGTATCTTGAATTTATTAAATTTTGATAACTTCTCAAAACCAAGAATCAAAATTTAATTTTGAAATAATAAATATCATTTATTATTATTTATTAAATTAATAAGAAATTATTCATTCATAATTTCATTGGTATGAAAATTAAAAATACAGATAATTTTACAATCGCATAAGTTAGTCACGAAATTTGTAAACTTTTAAACTTCTTCGATTCTGAAATGTTCGAACTTTTCCGAATTCTAGAAACACTAAATTGAAATTTTTTAACTTCGAACTTCCACACAATCATAAACAAAAGTCTTTCGAATAAAAAAGAAATAATGTAAATAACAGTCACAGATATGTAAAAAATAAAAATACAGAAAGTTTAAAATTTTCGGATTGAAACTAATTCCTTCGATTTTTGAACTGTATGGAATTTGAAAATGTACATAATCAAAAACTGCAAATATGAAAATTTTATAACGTTAAATTTTTCACATATTGAAATTTCATACTCAAAATTTCGAATGTCCTTATCTTCTCTTGATAAAAACAACTACGGACTGTTAAATTTAAAAAATTATATTTTTTCTAGAATTTCAGAAATAACGCTTTTCCAAATAAAAATGTAAAATTCTTAGCCACAAATCTTTAAACTAGGTCAACTCCAAAAATTAAATTTAACAGTCTCAATTCTTATTTTTTTACAACCTTTAATAACAAAATATAAAATTTTCGAACTATTGGATAAGAATTCCCGAGATTGTAAACATTTTTTTTAATTTCCCATTTACAAATTTTTGATAGCAATCATTAATTGTTTCTTCCACAATCAAAATTTTCATACAATTATAGAAATATAATATTAAATCTATTGAATGCCCTTTAAAAAACTCCATTTCACTTTAAAGAAAAATTTACAATCCCAACTATTTGAGTATTCTTAAATAACCTTGACCTTAAACAATACAAAAACCCTAAATAAGCATATAGAAAAAAAGACTTTTTATGTACAGAAAAACTTCCATTACCTCAATTGGTAAATCGTGTTAAATACGAAGACTGCTAGATAAATGAACGGGGATTGCGACAGTTTTTTTTTTTTAAACTCGCGAAGAAATTTCAAAAGAGTGAAGTGAAACGAAATGACTGCAGGAAAAGAACCCAAAGTCTTGAAAAGTCGTGGAAAAGTTGGGCTTTGGACGAGGAAAATAACTTTCCGATGTGTAACGAAACACGTTGCAACAAAGGCACAAGTTAAAATGTGATTTAGCTTTATAGCTGAATTAACTCACCCCCTGGGTCGTAGTTTCGACGCCTTGAGGAACGAGCGCCGGAGTCGGGGTCAGGAAATCGATCGGTGCATTTGGATCGTTCACTGCAACACAACATTACACTTCGTTCAAGACAATTAATAATAGCTCCAGAAAGCATCAACAGCACAATGATTGAGTAATTACTTTTCATTAAAAAAAAACAGGAATGAATTATCAATCCACTTTGCTTTACTTAGTAATTTTGAATTACCATATAAATTTTCATTGTTATTTTGACAAAAACCAAACCCTCAAAAATAATTTCAAACGAAAGCTTTATTGCTTTTCCGAAAAAATATATTTCTTTCAGGATTTTTGAATTTTTATTTTTATGATTAGGTAAATTTTTTGAATTTCAGGATTTTGAAATTGTACAACTTTTAGAATTTGGAGTCGCGAATTTGAATGTTTATGTTTAATATAATGGAATTGGTTTTTTGTGGTTTTGAAATCACTGAGGTTTGGATTTCTCTTTTTCTGAAACTTTTGATATTTTTGATTATTCTGTAATGTTTGTAAAATTTGAATGATTTTCCGATATTATTATGGATTTTTATTTAGCTTTTTAGGATTGGATGCTCTAGGAATCAAAAATCAAAAATTATATTTTTATAGATTACACTTCATTCAAGACAATTTATAATAGCTCCCGAAAGCATTAACAGCACAATGATTGAATATTACTTTTCATGTTCAAAACAAAAACAGGAATCAATTATCAATCCACTTTGCTTTACCTAGTAATTTTGAATTACCACATAAATTTTAATTAATATTTTGACAAAACCCAAACCTTCAAAAATAATTTCAAACGAAAGCTTTATTGACTTCTCGAAAAAATATATTTCCTTCAGAATTTTATAATGTTTATTTTTATAGTTGGGTAAAATTTTCGAATTGCAGTATTTCGAAGTTACATTTTTGAAGTTTTGGATTTTTTTCTGAAACTTTTGATATTTTTGAGTATTCTTTGGCATTTGCAAAACTTGAATAATTTTCTGATATTATCATGAATTTTTATTCAGCTTTTTAGGATTGGATGCTCTAGGAATCTAAAATAAAAAAAAAAAATATTTTTATAGATTTTTGAGAAAATCACAACCACACGCATTTAATGTATTTATATTTCCATAATTTTTTTATTGTATATTATTTATAAAATTTTGCCGTATTTTCTAGTATTTTATAGACTTATAGTATTTCTATGAATTAATTTATAGATTTCTAGAATTTAATGCTATAGTACTGAATCTTTCGATTCTTAGAATTTATATTGATTTTCTACGTAACAGTATTTTTATATAGATTTTTAGTACTTTTTTTCATGTTATTTCTTTGTATTGAAAAAATTGAAAGAATTTAACCGTATTTGTGAAGTTTTTATATGAATTTCTAGAATTAGATGCACAGGTAATAAAAGTTTGATAATTTTTTAGAAAATCATATCTATTTAGTTTTCAAGTTCGGAAGACTTTTCGCATTTTTCGAATAATTACGAAACTTTGAAGGATTTTTAAAGTATTTTTTTTATTTCTAGTAATTTTGTAGATCGCTACAGAAATTTGTAATTACGATTAATTTTCAGTAGTTTTATACACAGATCTGGAAAAATTGCATTTACATTGAATTTTTTACGTTACATAGATTTCTGATGTTTTTGTATTTTCGTTAATATTAATAAGTTTTTGCCTCAATTTTCTAGTAATTTTTTTCACATTTTTAGTTTCACTATAGATTACTGTTTACACTTTTTAAAATTTGATACTTTGAAATTCCAAGTTTTATGGTTCGTAGGTACCTATTTATTCAGTTAAAAAAAACTTTTTTTATAAAACTCTGTTACCTTTAATATTTCTCCAAAATTTATATAATTCAAAGTATTTTCTGGTATTTTTTTTAATTAGAAAAATGTAATTAAATTTATAAATATATAAATCATAAAATTATATTTAATAAATAATAAAAGTAATTTTAATTAGAATCGATTAATTGTTTAGTTTTTTAGTTTTAATAATTAATTAATTAATTAGAGTTTCGTTTCAGAAAAACTTTTCCCAGAACCAGGATCATTGTCATTTTCGAATCCCTTAAACTAATAATTCTAAATTTTGTTTAAGTTTGAGAACTTACATAAAAATATTGATTCTCGATTTCGGTCATCACATTTTAGGTAATTTTTACTTATGTAATTATTAAACATAATCATTTATATAACTTGAATTATTTTTGAAATTTTTAAATTTACATTTAAATTTTCAAATTTAACAATATGCAATAATTTAAGAAAATCCAATAAAAAATTCAATTTCAAATAAAAATTGAAATTTTTTATTTTGAATTTTTTTTAATTTTCACATGAAATAGCAAATAATTAAATCCGAATATCGTGAGAAGTTTGAACCCTCAAAAATATGTATCTATCAACGCTAATTACAACCATCAATCAATGACAAAAAAAAGAAAAAACTAACTTGAAGCGAGAATGAAAATTCTTCATAAATCACTGCTTTTCAACAACTTTTCAAATTTTAATTTTCTACGTTACCCTAGCCAAGCATTCAAGATTAGAATTGATTAATTTATAGTTTTTTAGTTTTAATAATTAATTAATTAATTAGTTTTGTTTGAAAAAAAAATTCCCAGAACGAGGATCATTGTTATTTTTGAATCCCTTAAAATAAGAATCCTGAATTTCGTTTAATTTTAAGAACTTACATAAAAAAATTCGTTCTCGATTTCGGTCATCCCATTTTTAGTAATTTATATTTTTTTAATATTATTTAACATAATTATTTACGTAACTTAGATTATTTTTAAAATTTCTAAATTTCAAAATCAACTTTCAAAATTAACAACATGCAATAATTTAACAAAATACGAAAAAAATGTACCTAAAAATAGGAAACGTAATTTTTAAATTTGAACTTTTTACATTTTTTCATGAAATAACAAATAATTTAATCCAAATTTTGTGAGAAGTTTTTACCCCCAAAAACCCCTCTCTATCAACGCTAATTACAACCATCAGTAAATGACAAAAAAAAAAGAAGAAAAAAATAACCTAAAACAGGAATGAAAATTTTGTATAAATCGCTGATTTTAAACAACTTTTCAAATTTTAATTTTCTACATTATCCTAGCCAAACATTTAAGTTTCGTTTCAGAAAAAATTTTCCCAGAACCAGGATTATTGTCATTTTCGAATCCCTAAAACTAAGAATTCTGAATTTCATTCAACTTCGAGAACTTACATAGAACCATTGGTTCTAGATTTCAGCCATCACATTTTTGGTAATTTTTACTTATTTTATTATTCAACATAATGACCAATACAACTTAAGTTTCTAAATTTCAATTTAAATTTTAAAATTTAACGATATGTAATAATTTAAAAAACTACGAAAAAAATCCAATTGAAGATATAAAATGGCATTTTTAAATCTGAACTTTTTACATTTTTTCATGAAATAACAATTAATTAAATCCGAATCTCGTGAGAAGTTTTTACCCCCAAAAACCCCTCTCTATCAACGCTAATTACAACCATCAATCAATGCCAAGAAAAAGAAAAAACCAACCTGGCGCGGGAATGAAAAATTGGGGCGACGAAGTGGCCACAGGAATCATTGGCGAATTCGCAGGCGTCGGCCTTGGCGGTGGTTTCGTCCCGTTTGGATTCATGACGTCTACGTAATTGGAGCGCATGCCCCTCATTTTTTGCATCTTGAACATATTGCCTCCAGGAGGCAAGTTCACAGAATTATTGGGGTTGCTGGGTTCATCCGCAGGAGCTCTCGTCAGTAACGAATTCGAATCTGGGGCGACCTGCTGATCAAAAGCTGGTTTCGATATTTTCGGTGGCGGCGCCAGCGGGGCCGAACCTCCGTCCGATTCCCCGTCCTTGTTGATCCATTTATTCGTCTTCGGGTCCCACACGATCTGCAACCACACGCCAATTTGCATTAATTTCAATTTACTCATTGCCCTAATTATCCGCCTTCACGAGTGATTTACAGCATGTCGAATTATGTAGATTTTTAATTAGGTTAATTTGGTTTCAAATCATTAGTGTTTACTTCCAATCAAATATTTACCGAAGGGTCCTTGTCATCCGGCAAAATCATCTGGTTTTTCGGCTTGGGAGCCAATTTGCTGAAAAAATCTCCGAACCAAGAACCTCCACTTCCGGCGTTTTTCTTTTGCTGGGGCTTTTCCGGGCTTTTCCTCTGCTCTTGGAGAGTCGATTTCGACGAGTCCGGAGAATCGAGTTCTTTCAAATGATCATACTGTTTCCCCATTGACGGCGGCATCGAATTTTTCGGCGGCTACAACGAAACACAAAACCCGTCATCGCCATATGGCTCTCTGAAAATGACTCCGACATTTTCTAATATTCCACAATTTTCTGTACTTAACGAGAAGGGAAAAAACGAGAGCCGTCAGTTTTCACCTCATATGAGACTTTTATTTGACGTATCACGTGACAATGATTTTACAGTGTATTAATTTAGCGTGATTGACAATACTCTCGCGCTTGGGAAATGAGAAAGCAATCCAAGTCGATACAAAATATTGCAAAAGCACGATGTACATTTTCGGTACAAAATCTTTTCTATTTTTCACATCGATGATGATTTTCGCAGAGCGTTTGATAAAAAGAAACATGTCTGTAAATGCAAATAATAATTATGTAACGCGAAGAAATATTGATTGAATGATTTGATTTTGGTCAATTATTCTGTAATTCAACGTATTTGAAATATACTGATTTCCAATCTATGTGCAGGTTAAGTGTCAATTTGATAGTGTTAGCATACTGGAAGATTATTATTTATATTCTTATTTATTGATAAAACGAGGATGACGCTTCATTAAACATTTCACTGAAGTTAGAATATGATAATATAAATCTTTGGAACCTAGTTTACCATTGTAATTTACAAACAAAAAAAAATAATAAAATAACGTTTTATTACATGTTGTTTTGCATGAAATTTCATTTAATTTCCACCGTTTTTTATTTAAATAATTAAGTTACAAAAAAATTTTCCAACCACAATAAGTGTCAATGCGGTTAAAATTAAATAGCATGGATTTTTAGAATTTAATTCAGTTAGAATTCGGAAAAAAATGAATAAAATAATGTTTTATAACATTATGTAATCTATAAAATTGCATCTTTTTTCCATCGTTTTTGACTTACACAATCAAGTTACAAAAATCAATGTCTAAATAACCTTACACGTGATTCTTCAACTAAAAATTACAAAAAAGAATAATACTCATTATTATGTATCGTAATGTATTAAGCAAATAGTTTCTAAACTGATCGTCCAAATTTTACTTTCTAATTATACACTTTCAAATTGTATTCATTTCTTTTTTACTAACTAAATCATTCACGATATGATAATTCATTAACAACGATTTATTAAGGTCTGATTCGATTTGTTATGTTTCCATATTATTAATTAATGATTAACTTAATTTACGGAAATTCAATATCTTCAATTTACATTAATTTTGATTACGTCTTCCTAAATTTTTATTTACTGATTTTTTTCCACTAATTTTCAAGTAAAAATTTGTTTTTCCCGTATTTTCCCTGACTTCTGAAGAATGTTAGCTCGATTTTATTTTTAAATTCGACAATTTTCAGAACAGAAAATTTTTTTTAATTAGAATTTAGAATTGGAACAAAATTTAAAAATTTAAAAATAATAATTTTTTAGAATTATTAAAAAATAGACAAAAATTTAAAAAAAGAATTATTTTTAAAAATTAAAAAAAAATAAAACAGAATTAAGAATAAAAACATTTATTCAGAAAATCTATTTTTTCCATTTCTAATGATGGTTGTACAATTTTCGTACAATTTTTATTCATAATTTTCAAACGAATCAAAATCCTCTTCAAGGAGAACCAGAAAAAATTCCAAATCAACTAATGCAACGAAAAAATCACCAAATACAAGATTCAACAAACAAAAGAAAACACCCATCTCAAAGTAGTAAAAACTCACGACAACTTCACATCCTAATATCCATTTTCCAAATAAAAATCAACGAAAATACCAAACAAAAATTTTTTTTATTCCACCGCATAAACCAAGCATATCAAAACATTTTGCATTATCCAAATTCCCCGAATCTCCAATACAACCGCCGAGCAAACTCTTCTATAAAAAAGCTTGTGTTTATCCCATCAACCCCCCCCCCCCCTCTTTTTTTCTATTCCAGACTAAAAGAATTGTCAGGATGGCAAGTTTTTCTCACAAGCGCCACGGTTTTCACGTTTTTACTACCATCGAGTGGTAAGTCGATGGGGTAAGTGCCCCCAAAAACGAGGGGTTTATAACGCGTGGCATCGCCGATGTTGTCCTTGCTCCAAGCGTCGACGGTGTCGCAGATGACATCCTTGCGTCTGATGTGAGGAGCGACTTTGACGACTTTTTTCTCGTCGAAATTGCAATATTGTCCGAGGGATTGGCCGGCGCCGTCGCTGGCTCTACGTTCGCTGTCGGAGGAAGAGCTGGACATGCCCAAGGCCCTGAGTTTGAGGCGCCTCAAATGCACGTCGAGGTCGGTCGTGACCTTGGGCGCGTTTTCTAGCGATGACACAATAATCGATAACTAGGATGATTATCGACGCAGAATGGCAATATCGATGTATTATCAATAATGGAAAAAACTACAATTACGCTAGCAAAATCCGGAATTATTTTCCCAAAATATTTATTAAAGTACTATTTTATGATAAGCAATATAATAATAGTATTTCTATGTAATTAGAGAGGGTATCTATTGTGCATAAATTTTTTGTGCATTGTTAAGATTGTGCATATATTTATTGTGCATACAAATTTTTGTGCAACGGTACATTGTAAATATTATAATTGTTTAAATTCATAAAGAAACAATATCTTTGTTTGGAATTATATCGAATTGTAATAATTCATTTTTTATCCGATCATCCTGGAGCCAATTACCTTCATATTTAATTTAAAAAACCATTTTCTCTTTTCTTCTCGCTTTCGGTTTTTATTTTGCCCTCTTCAGGAATAATAACATAATCCGTCAAACCACTGTAACACAGTTCGGCATGAAATTGGGACACGGGAAATTTTATCAAAAATGTGTAGGAGAGGGTCCCAATAAACGATTTCCAAAACGATTTTGCAAAGTT
>JAPYZL010154441.1:0-14491 GCA_030522825.1 Platygaster orseoliae
TGCGCCCCCTCTCGTCGAGTAGATATTTAAATTCTTGCCGATTCCCGCGCGGAAGTAAGAAAGAGTGGGGGTAGAGGGGCGATACCACACCCGCAGATAAGTGCATACAGCAGATAAGTGAGTTTTCAGTGTAGATCTTGAAAACTTTTTTTCTGTTTTTTTAAATATTCATGCAACTCAAAGAATTTTCTGGTATAGATTTAGATTTCAGGGAAAATCATATACATCTTGATACATTTAAAGTATTTCATAAATCCTTTGCATTTTTAAATTTTTTTAGTATTGATAAATTTTCGTATCGTTTTTAAAAATTTTATCAATTTCTATTGTTACCATAAAATACTGCATTAGTTTTTTTAAGCTGAATCCTTTAGAATTTTGAGTTTGATAAATTGTTTGTATTTCTCCAAATTTCTTAGAAAACAGTTCTACATAGATTTCTAATTACTTTAAGTATTTTTTCAGCGTTTGAATAATTCGAAAAATATAACCGTATTTTCTGAATTTCTATATCTAGATTTCAAGAACTAGTTACCAACAATTCTTTCTAAACTAGGATTATTGCAATGTATGAGTTACTAAAATTCAGAGTTTCAACTATCGTTCAACTTATAGAATTTACATGAAATGATTTATTTTTTACCCTAGATTTCAGTATGCATATTTTTGAAAATTGTTACTTATAATAAAAGTTTTTTTTTTGTGCATTTTTATTTGATTCATTTTTTATAAATTTCATTATTATAACTTTTACCTCATGAAATACTGTTTTCTTTTATTCGAAAAACCCTACAATCTAACCTAATCTAATTTAACCAAAACTGACCATTTTTAGTTAAAATACATTTATTCACCAAAACTTGCTAAAAATTGTGCACCTGATATGTGTAAATTCAAATGACTCGATGAGAATAAGGGATATTGTGGATATTACCAAAAGTAATATCCACAAGTCGAAAAAGATCCAGCTTACTTGCTTTTAGTCAAACCATGGAATGCTGGAAATCCTATTACCTACGAGAATAAAGAACAAGATGAAATTATCTGAGAATGATTAAGTATCGGAGAGTTCGTAATTACAGAAATCGAATTTCTAGAAGTTTGCGCTCATAATGTGCCTAATGATTGTACCGCGAGAATTGAATTCAAGCTCTCGTTAAATAAGGAAGACTCTTTTCATTCATTATTCCTCCAATTGCCCATCCAACTTTACAAACTGTCCCTAACGTCTAAATTTATTATTTAGTGTTTTAACAAAATATTTACACGTTTGAATTATCTGAATGTCAATCTCGCTCACATCAAATGATGCCGATTCTCGTCATACTGGTCGATATTGATTTCGTTTTATAACTTTTGTGGTTTCCCTAAGGTACCCGAAAAAATCTCATATAGACGTCTCGGGAAATCGGAATCCTATTTATTCATGCATAAAAGATTTATCAGAAAATACGTTTTCTCAGAGCATTTTATTCTGCAAAATGTTGGGTAATATTCGAAAAAATATGTTCAGGGTAAAGCGACGAAAGTGAACGAATAGGATGAATTATGAGGTAAAATAACGCGCAATAAAAGTCGTGTTCAAACTTGGCTAAACCAACGCGTCAGAATTTAAATGAAGTTTGGGGCATTTCATTGCACAGATGATTCTGAAAACTGCTAGGTAAAGTGAAATAAACTCTGAAAGCAATTTTGATTCGCTTTCGCACGTGAAGATAATCAAATCCGTTCAAGATCGCGATTGTTGCATTAACAAAAACATTCTCTTGATTACTTTAACCGGGGTTGAAAAAAAACTTTTGATGAGATTTGTTCTGTTGCAGTGTGTTTGTAGCGTAACATTTTAAAAAGAAAAATTGTATGTTTAGCTCTAGAAAAGTTGTGAGGAATATCACGAAAAATTCATTAAATTATTTAAAATTCTTTTGATAATTGAACATAAATTTTTCATTGTTTTTGTATACGTTTTTTAGTGTATTTTAACTTCTTTGGATGATGCGAAAATTAAAATATCTCTTGGAGATCATCAAACTTTGTAAAAGTTCAAAATAGACATTTCATCACTCTAACCTCAACACTGACATTTGGACGTGACTTTGAGGCTATTGTGATGAAAAATTACGTTCGCAATCGTGAGCTATCGTCAATTTTGGCTTTGCCTATTTTGTCCCTCGCCTTGCTTCTGATTACAAAAATAACTATTTGATACCTATGAAAAAGAGTGTTTTACACATGTCTTTTTTGAGGAAATTTCAACTTCTATCTGCTCTTCACTAGAAAGCGTGTTGAACAAGAACTGGCCGGAACAGAGAAAATTGGGAACTCTCAAACTTTTAATAAACCACAATGTGAATCATTTTACAGTAACAGAAGATTAATTTTGATCAAAGAATTAACGTTCTATAATCTGCAGTAGAGTTCTCAATTTTAAACCTCCTGTGGTTCTATTATCTGGCAAATTATTACCATTCGTAACTTTCAAATTTAGAGCTGCTAAACCGCTTACTCCAAAAATGTTCGGTTTGTGTATTTCAAGTAACTCGAAATGGTATTTTGAATACTATGATTTTTAAATTGATGGAGACGAGAACGAGGTTAGTAGCCCGAGGCAAAGCCGAGGGATATAATCGTTTTCGTCTAAATAGACTTTTTCCCCACGCAAAGAAAATTATTTCGTTTTCGAAGACGGCGTAAAACTCGTTTGAAATTCCGCCGCAGGCGTTTATTCAGGATTTGCATACGCAGGGGCACATAAATGTAACTCATTGAATATTTTTCAAAAATAGAAATCATAGCTTTCTCAGAAGGAAATTTGAATCCGTTACTTTTTTCTGTGCTTTTTATTAATGATCATTATCAAAACATCGAAAAGTAGTTCTATTTCAAGAGATTGTATATCTACAACTTTCAAATAAATACGAATTATTAAATAGGTAGGTATATTATTATACAATTGACAGCACACATAATCGAATATTCTGCTCTTCATCGAAAGATTAATTAATTATAATTCAAACTTTCGCAAAAACAAGCTTCAATGATCAATATCTAAAATGAGCTATCATAAATTTTGAAATTTCTGAAAATTTTAACGAAATTAAATTTTTAATTTGAAAAAAATTAAAATTTCAGTAAAAACTTCTTATTAAAAAATGTTAGTATCCAAAACTGGCTAATAAAAATAAGGGTAAATGAAAATGATTTTAAAGTCTCGGGCAAAAAGTGAGAAGTGTGAAATATGATAAAAATTTGAACTTTTATTGACAACTTCTGTTCTACGTATTCGCACCTATTTCCGGAATTTTTCGTAGTAAATTTTGTAGAGTCCTCTAATCACAGAAATTTCAAGACATATTAATTGAAGTAAATTGGATTTCATCGCTTTGAAATGTAAGTAGAAGAAAATGAGAATCGTTAGTACAAGATCTCATGAAATTAAACTGTGGAAGTTATCAGAATTTCGAAAGCTTAATATAGGAATATCATTCATTCATTTCGAGTAATTTACACTGCAAAGAAAGTTATGTCGAACTACCGTAAAAAGAATTTCTTGTGTCTTGAGAAAATTCTCGGAGTACGAAAAAAGAAGCCTTATCAAATTAAAAAGGAAACTTAATGCTGAAAAAAACATGCTATATATTTGAAAATTATTAGTTGAAGTTAAAATTTAATTGAAACGGAAAACGTATAATAGATAACAATTACTGATATCTGCGTACGACATGAGCACAAAATTTTCTTCTCTCCAAGGAGTGTTAATTCTTATGCAAAGAAAAGTAGGATCATGAGAAATTCAAGAATAAATTTTCATAGCAAGAAAATGAGAATTCCCATTGTCTAGTTTGTAAGACGAGCTGATAACGAACTTGAAAATCACGTTAATTATATGTGACGCGATCTGAGAAAAGGGACCTACTGTCCAAAAAATCGATTTTCGGATTATGATTGATTCTATAAGTTCTATTACTAATCTTTAATTAACTTTCACTTTTGCCGAGTAGGTCCCTTTTGTCGGATTGCGTCACATTATATTTCTTTTATAATTTTCTAATTATAGTAATTATAGAGAAAGTATGATATTTGCCAAATGCAGCTGGAAAGAGAATCATATTCTTTTCATGACATTGGGAAAAAGTTTTTTTAACTAATCAGTGAACTGAAACCCCAACCGAAGGCGAACGTTGCAATCATTCATTGATATAATGATGAAATCATTTAGTCATATCAAAAATAAAAAAAATTAATGTTAAATTTACTTTAACTCAGTACTCCTGAAAAACGGGTAAAATGAGCTTTGGATTTATTTTCGTTGAAATAGAAGATCGAATTTTGTCTAAGATAGCTTGGAAAAGACAAGCAAACAGCGAAGTTCATACGAGGAAACTATCTACGCGAGCTTCATTCGAAAAGTTAGGCTTAGTTCTCAGATTTCCCTCAATTCCTATCAACGTAAACAGAAACCCATAGATGTTACACATATAATGGAATAAAATTGCATGTTATAATTAAATTAACGTAAGCCGATATACACTGTAAAATCAAAAACTTCTTATGCAGTTATAAAGCAAGAATAGAACATTTCCGAATATAAACTCTTGTAGTTTTCCAGAAAAAAAATTTTTTTACCACTGAGAATTTTTTTTGTTCTTATAAAATGTTCACTGGGAGAAGATAAATGCATTATTTCACATTTATATTTGAATAGAAAAATAACTTTTTATTCATGGAAATAACATCTAAACGAAAATTCAGAGTCCCTGTCAATGGCTGTTCATTAACTTCATTCTATCGACGTTTCGTTTAATTTCGGACCCTTCTCAACACCTCAATAAAACTGTAGATTGGTGTAAAGTTTGTCAGTGTGTTGTAGACTTTGTTCCACTTGGTTGTAAAGTTCCCTAATGTATTCGCCCACATCCAACCAAAAGTAAGTAACCGTGAAATTCAGATTCCCATTTTCTCAAAATCACGAAAGAAAAGAATCAGAAAAAACATTGGAGATCTCGAAGAAGCCTTTAACCGACGTTTCTCCGAATCCTCGAATACCGACACGGAGAAATCCAAAAATGTTAATTACGCCCTAGCTAAAATCACGTTAAAATCAACTCGGAGAAGCCGAGGTTTTCGAATACATTTCCAACGACCGAGAATCGTGGAAACGGGGTCTAATTGGGTAAATAAACACGCCCGGAATAACCCGGGGAGTGTCTCTATTTGCCGAGGGCTTATTTTGCATATCTACCCCCGAATTAATGCGACCAGAAGGGTCACGGAAGATCGGTGGGCGATACCGATGGCTCTTACGTGGCACGTGTCGCAAATATTGTCACCCCTGGCTCACGGTTTCGTGGCTAAGCGGCATTTTTTCATTGCAGGTTTCGTGGATCCGACGGCGCGATATGCACGTCTTGACGAGTTCCATGTTCACCTTCACCAACGACGAGCGTTTCCAAGTCTTGCACCCGGAAGCTTCGGACGACTGGACATTGCAAATCAAATACGTACAGGAGAGAGACAACGGCACCTACGAATGTCAGGCACGTGCGCAAAATCTATTACAGACTGTCCATATATTAGCTTCTCAAATAAGAGAATCAAACACCGTCATGGAATTCAGATGTGATCATTAAGGACATGCCACATATATTGCTGAATTGAATGTTTCGGTTTTTTAATCCTCTGGTCTTTGAATTAGTGAAATTTTTACTAATTCGATTAGTAGGAGAGTGATTCACCATCGAATTAGTATAATAGTGAGATTCCACAAGTTAACTAAAGAAATAGTCAAATCCTACTACATTAATTAGTGTTTATAAGTTTACCTTTCAATTAGTGAAATTTTTGAAACGACTAAACAATTAGTAAATTTTTTACTAATGTCATTAATAAAATTTTCACTCACCACATTATTAGTAGTTTCAAATTCTACTATTCAATTTGTAGAGTTTTTTAAGTGATTAATGTATCAATACATTCTCACTATTTTAAAAACTTATTTTATGTTCGACGATCAAATAAGTAAAATTCAATACATGTGACGGAACATTTAGTGAATATTCTACATATGGAATAAAGTAATTTTTTCGTTTACTTTTTAAAAAAATGAAAATAGTTTATCTACCGATAATAATTTATAGAGTTAACACGTTCCAAGTTGATTTAATTAAGATTATATTCCATTTTCCATGTTTGTGACATGTATTTGTTAATGTTGGTTTTTAAATAACGCGCACTTTCATTCTGACGGAATTTCTATTAAAGTTCGAAAGTAATGATTCACTCATTTCTTTAGCCATAACTAGGGCTGACAAAAATATTGATTTACATATTTCGAGATAATTTTGATATAAATCCATATTTTCAAATTTTTGCTCTTATCGTCAATATTTTTCTATTTTGGCGCTGTGTCGATGGAAACATTTATTGAATTTGTCTGTGAAGATTCAAATACAGCGTTTCTTTAGGGGGACCCCGTGTAACAGCCCGAAAAAAGAGGGATTTTTGGACATGTTTTTCAACATAAAACAAAAACTATTCTTTTCAAAACTTTTTCAATTTATTATGTTACTTTTGAAGTATGAAATAAATTTTTCGTTACTTTATACAACAAATACATTTTGTTTTATAAGAGCCTTTGTCGGACATTTGATACTTCAATCTGCCTGATCTCTAGCTCTTCGCACAGACGTCTGAAACACAAAAATCAGAAATTTTTCGAAAGTTGAAATCTACAGTTAGCCTGTAAACCAAAAGTTTTGAAAAAATATTAAAGTTTTACTAAATGGCGACTATTTAAACTAACAAATTAAAGCTAATTTTCAGGTGAAAATGATGTTTTCTTGTTGAAATGGTTGCTATTTGGTAAAGTATTCATGTTTCTCAAAACTTTTTGGTTCACAAACTAACTCTAGGTTTAAACTACAAAAAACTTTTTGATTTTTGTGTTTCAGACGTTTCTGTGAAGAGCTAGAGATCGGGCAGATTGACGTATTAAATTCAGACATGTCCGACATCAACCTTTATAAAACAAAATCTAATTGTTGTATTAAGAAACAAAAAATTAATTTTATTTTCCAAAAGTATCATAATAGATAGAAAAAGTTTTGAAAAGATAAGCTTTTGTTTTCATTACTAAAAACATGCCCAAAAATACCTTTTTTTCTGGCTGTTACATGCGATTCCCCCCTTAAATGATAAGTGAGTTAACTACTACCTCTATTATTTACAATATTGTCATTATTCATTGTAATTCTTTCAGTACCTGTGATTAAAATAAATATTTATCTTCCATATTTCAGCTGTTTTTCGTCCATACATATATACATATTTTCGTACTTTTTCGTCCATATTTTTGTCAGCCCTAGTCATAACTTATTAATTCAATTAATAAGCTAAAACTACTGTTTAACTTAGTAATGTTTCACTAATCATTAGTAACTAACTTTTCTCTTTTTGAATTTGTGAAATGCCACTAATGTTTACTAGTTTTTTACTAATAAATCGAGCGAGTGCCTTCTTTTTTTTGTCATGTTAGATTCGTAGGAGAAAATTTGATGATTTGCAAGTGGACTTTTAAAATAAATTTAACTTGTACTTTTGTAAACAACAGCGGGTACAAAAATTGAAATATGTTAATGTGTGAACAAGCAAAATTAAATGCGTGGATAAAACTGTAAGTCGTTTAACGATCCACTTTTGGAGCTTATTTCTTGAAAATCCACAATGGGAATGATAAAACAATTGAAAACAATCTACACAACAATTAACCATTCCATCTACTTAAATTATGAAAAAAAATTGTATAAAATAAAACTTCAGAGCTAGTGGTACAAACCATCAATAGTCAGCCCTAACATTGCAAATCAGTTTACTAACAAACTATTTATCAACAAACTATCGTTTTCTTTGTATCAATTCATCTACATTCCAAAAAATTTGATTTCCCGTCCAACAGCGGAGTAGTCAGAGATAAAAAATGGACGAAAAATCAATTACGTAATATATGGACGAACCTTTATCAATTTGTCACATCAAACATTCACGCGTTTCCATGGAATAATTGATTGGGGAAAAATTATTCGTGCGTGGTTCGGAGCGCGTGATTCACGCGCTATTAGCATAAATTGTGACTCTGACCCTTACTTTTTTCGTTATCAATTACAGATTTCAAGGAGTTCGGGAGTTCTTTCGCACTTCGTTAATTTGAATATAGTCATACCAGAAGCGTTCATTTTAGGGAGCGGCGATCATCACGTTGACGTGGGGTCCATTATAAGTCTCACGTGTATAATTGAAAAGGTAGGGAACACCCGCATATACGATAATGGAAGCTAAACGAAACACGAACTTTTGGCGTACTTACTCTAAGGATTGATGAAATTTTAAAGTTATAATCAGGGATTCGGACGTACTGATGGTCCGGAAATTCCATGTTTTAGTTGAAATGGACAGTTACTCGAAAATAGAAAGTAATTACAATTCGCTAGAAGAAATAGAAGTGGCTTTTTTGTCCTGTGAAAACATTTTCAGGTTCTCGTCAATTTTATATGAGCTTTCTAATCAAAGGATATATGCCACTGTGGGAAGTGAACGGTTATTTACGAGAAATTTTCACTTGTTATAAAAGAAAAATAGTATAAAACACAGTATATGTTTTATGATGACACAGAAACAATTTTTCGATGTTTTTTTTTTTTTTTTTTGTTAGTTGAGTTGTGAAAAATTTCATGGAGAGAGATCTTATTTATTTTGAATATTCGTTATACGAAAAGTAATATTCATACAAATACTGGATATGACATAAAAGTGTAGTGTTAAAACTTCTTTTATTTCCAAACTAGCTTCTCTAAAAAACTATTCTTATACTTTAAAACTCGAAAATCAAAATTTATAATATCGACTATTCAATTACTTCCAAGTTGACAACATTCTTTCACAAGGAAATAAAAAAAACTAATTCTCCAAAAAATTCGAAATTCAACAGTTGATGCTCTTCAAAGTTTAGAACCGGTATTCCCAAATTTAATTTTTAAAATATCCTGAATTGCAGAATTTTCCATTTTATCATGCAATGAATCTAAATCCAATATTACAAAATTTCAAAAAATTTATGAAAGATCTCAATAACAATGACGCACTTAAACGAATTGAGCCCAAATCAAAAATGTATAAAAAAATGAAAAGAATACATGTGGAAACATATTTTTCATTCGACCAAATATTTGTTTAAATATTTGTTTCACAATGACAATGGAAAATGCGAATTTTTCTAAAATATAGATATTTATATGTCTAACATAAAAAGTGGTAAATACAAGATTCATTTTTTACAACTATAATGATAAGTGAGTGAATACTAGCGAGCGAACTAAAAATGGTATTACAGAATTTACCTAATATGACGTAGAGACTTGAAATTCGGCATTCCAAGTCGATGAACCGTGTCACTAAACACATTGACTCAGACATCTCTCTCAAGAAATCGATACGTTTCACTTTTAAAAAATTTATAGAGCGTGTTCGAAATTAACCTATTTCAGAAACTCGACTTAAACTTTTGAAATGCTGAATTTGAAGCAATCTTAGAAACAATATCAATTAATTTTTAAATTTTTAATCATTCCTTATTTTTAATGGAAATGACGAAAATATTTTCAATTTCAGAATTACATTTTTTAAGAAAACGGTACATCACCATTTAAAGCAAGAAAATTATATAAGCTTCTTTCAGAAAAATATTTTTCAACTTAAAGTCTTTTTGAATTCACAACTTTCATCTTAAAATTTCCAGAAAGTGACATATCAAACAAATCATTGAAATAAAGAAGCTTTCCGAAGATATCTTCAATGTCATTAAAATTTCACTCGCGCCGAAAAAGGTTTTAAGACGTGTGAAAAATTTATCGCCGAGAGTGAGTTTATTATTCATTCATGTATAGGTCTGAAGGAAAAATCCAGTTGAATTATAGAAATCACGTCATGAGGATGATCAATATTTCCGAACATTGTGTAATGATTTTTACCAACATCCAACGAAAATTGAATCAACATATTTAATCGCAAACTTCATTGAGAATCGATTAAAAAATAATTAATACTGTGAAAATTCGAAAAATTCCTTAGTTTCCCTGTATTTCTCAAACTACATTTTATTCAAGTAAAAAATATTAGAATATTTTCCTGATGTGCGTTGATCAGTGTTTACTGTAAACAATTTATTTGAAAGTTTTCATAAAATGTTTCTGCAGTTGTATTCTTATAACACATGGAAAATTGGGACTCAAACTCTTACGCTGAAATGCAAACAAGTTTGTTATGGAAAATGTTTAACTTTCCTGCAAAATGCGTATCAATCGAAAATTAATAATTGTTTGAGTCAATAAACCATGTAATTTTCAACAAAATTCGAAACTAATTTGATTTACAATACACAGAACTCATCAAACAATGTATACTAAACGGGAGCGAATCTATTATAAACTCCTAATGGAGTTTCAAACGATCTTAGCTATTCAGAACTTTATAATTTTTGAACAGATTTTATCAGCACATCTATTTATTATTTTGCATATGTTCCGATAACTTCAAAATATAAACAGCAAGGACTAGTTGGAAAATTTTCTAGCAATGGTGATATATTTTCCAGT
The DNA here is from genome assembly GCA_030522825.1 of Platygaster orseoliae. Taxonomy (NCBI): domain Eukaryota; kingdom Metazoa; phylum Arthropoda; class Insecta; order Hymenoptera; family Platygastridae; genus Platygaster; species Platygaster orseoliae. The sequence continues at coordinate 10,647 of JAPYZL010154441.1, forward strand.
AATATAAGTCCTTCAGTTTTTTAAAAGTTTAGAATATCTTATAAAATGTAGATTTTAAGGAAATATTATGATTTTACTATTGAATTAACATTTCAAATTGTCTTTCCACCTTTAATGTTAACCCCTTCTTCAAAAAAAAAAAAAAAATATTCATTCAAAATCAGCACTGATTAACTTCTTCATACAAATCTCACTGCGAAATGTGTTGTTAAATTGTGCATTTGCGACTGATAAAAAATGTTTTGAATCGGGTCAGCGTAATCAAATTTAATCAATGTCAAATTACCCATGAAAACCGATAAAGAGAACGGTTATGCCGAATTTCCAGATTATAATATGACATTCTGTCGATCGAAAAATTCAACTCAATTGATTTCAATACGTTAGGAACTGATTGGCAAATTTGTCAGTGATGGTTGAGAATTTCGCTCAAGTATATAATCACCGCAATATCGAAACTGAGAATGCTTAGAAAAATGAAATAGTAGATTTCGTACTCGGAAGCTATCGCCGATTTTGGCGAGGCCGAAGGTTTTATCCCGCGCCGGAGGCGAGGGACAAAATCGGTTGAGCCAAAATTGGCGATAGCTCACGAGTGCAAACTGTATTTTTCATTACAATAGCCTCAAAGTCACGTCCAAATGTCAGTTTTGAGGTTAGAGTGATGAAAAAGTTTTTCTGTTACAGTAAATTTTTATCAAAAGGGATCCTATCAGTTTCACGTCAAGTTTCACATGTTATTCGTGAAATGAATAGTCTCTACAGTTTCTGTTAGTCTAAAATTAGCATTTCACTCGTAGTTTCGTAAAGAAACTTCGACACAATAGTACATATGTCATCAAATTTGTAAACTCTTGAATTAAAATTCGAAATATGTTAACATGTGAACGACCGAATTTGAATGTTTGTATTTTTAAGGTTGGAATTTTACATATAGCGATGGAGTAAAAACATGTATAGCAAATTTTATGAAAACGAACTGGTATCTTAGTCATTAAACTTGGATGTTCAAATATTTGGTTTCGTATATCTTGAAATTCTAATCGTATTACGTACCATCTAGATTATACATCCTCTTTCCTGTTAATTGTAGAACTTTTGAATTTTCACGTATAATTTTTCGAATTTCATTTTGAACTCTCCTGCTTTATGCATATATATGAACTCACTGATTTTTCAATGTAATGTTTTAAAATAACATGCTATTGAATAACAATTCTATTATTATATAAATTCATTCCATTGTAGATGCAGGTGCCTAAAAAATTAAGACGTTAGACTAATGTTATGTATTGCAACATTACGTTTTCTTGTGTTTATTTTTGTTACTTTCATCATTGAATACGATTTTTTATGTCGATTTTCTTGAAATTTATTATTATTAGTCACTAATTTCTAATTAAAAAAATTTATGGATACGATTCTGTAAATATTCATTTTACAGTTATTCGTTGCATACCATTTAGTTTTTTTACCACATATTATTTTTGTATTTTTAATACATTTTTATTGAAGTTGTTGCAAACCAATTCAGATTAAAAAAACTTGTAACTTTGAAAAAGCATGAATGAGAAAAAATAATAATTGACAACTGTCCAGTTTTTTGTAGATGATCTTTCATGGTTCATAAGTTATCTGACATACCATAGAACTTATCTTCACTTCTAAAAATCAACATATTCATAAAGTTCATCATTTCATTATTTTGAATGTATGTATTTTCAATTTTTCAAATGTTAAGTTACAAGTCAATAACTTACAACTTACAAACAATTTTGATAAACATTAATTTTCAGTTTTTTATTGCGCTATAGTTGTCGATTTCTGAATAAATTACCATCGAAGTTTCTGTTAACGAATTCAGAATAATAATACCTACAACCTAGAAACTGTCAGGACGAAAACACATTTGTAGAAACTAAATTTTTGTTAAACAATTTTCTGCGATTTTCGAATTGCCGAATATAATACTTATCCTTACTACTTAAAAATAAGGTACTTAAAGGATTTGTCATCTATTTATTTCTCTTTGGTTTGTTTTCGAAAGTTCAATCCCAACAAATGAATATTTCTTAACAAATTTAGTATATGCAATCATTCACGATGTAATATGAGATTCTTAAGTCAATAACTTTCAACTCACAGATATTTTTCATAAAATCATAAAATTTGTTTAGTGCTTATTTCAAATTTTTTAATTACACCACAGTTCTATATTTCTGAAAAAGTTTTTATTCAAGGTCGTACTTAAGTATTCAGATTATGAATATTAGGAACTTAAAAGCTATTTGTAGCGGTAAAAAATTTTTAGGACTAAATTTTTATTGGATTTTCAAGTTGTCGGACATAACTTTATATACACTACTGAAAACATATATTTATAGACTTGGCTATAATTTAATTTCAAACTAGTGTATTTATAGTGATCATGAATCAAAAAACAAAACTTTTAACCGACCTTAAATTACAAAATGCTTACAATTGCATGTGAAGTTAACAGTAAATAAATAACAGCGCACAAAAAATGTTCTGAAAGTCTCATAGATCGTTTAAAACAACTATCCAGTTTCCCCATTACGCGATAATTGCATATTTTCAAACAAGTAGGCGAACGATTTAAGATTTCATATACTCAAAACTTAAATAACTGTATAAACTACACTGAAAAACCGATTTAGTGTACTTAAATAAATTTTTTTTAGACAAACAAATTTTGGTTTAGCCAAAAAATTGACATTTCTGCTAACTTGAATTTGTTAGTCAGAACCTAAAATTTTTTTGAGTAAACCAAATTGCTTTTTTGGTATGAAAAAAGTTTTTTCAACTATAAATTTTCATTGAGACAACTTTTCCTGGTCGCTCTATCAAATCATGATATAAATGAACGAGCTTTTTGAATATTCGTAGAACGTAATGGAACTTTCGTTCGTTCCGAATAAGGTTTTAAGTGTAAAATATCGAGGTGTCGAGAGTGAACTTATTATGCTTTGTACATCACAGAGTCCGACGCCGCCGCAATACGTCTTCTGGTATCACAACAATCGGATGATTAACTACGATACCACGCGCGGCAGCGTCACTGTACAGACAGATCCTGGACCAACACAAAGCCAACTGACCATTCGACAAGCGATCGAATCGGATACAGGCAATTATACCTGCAGTGCATCGAATACTAAGCCTGCATCAATTTTTGTCTTTGTCACGGAAGGTACATTCTACACTATTTTGTCCATTGTAAAAGTAACGATTTCGTGAGTTGCAATCAAATGCATAAAACGAAAATAAGTTTACGTTTTCAAGTCAATAAAATAAAACAATACGATATTCAATAATTCAAATATTGAAATTGACAAATAAATAAACAAAAGTGATAATACGTTTTGATAACATTTTTGAAGTGAAACTTTTTAACCGGCGCCGGGGGGGGGGGTGAAAGCTTTATGTGATGTGATAGGATGTGATGTAATCAGGTGGATCTTTATCGAGGTTCCAGTGTAAAGTGGGACATGTATCGAGGTTCCAGTGTAAAGTGGGAAATATATCGAGGTTCCAGTGTAAAGTTCGACCTATGTGTCTTATATCAAGGTTCCAGTGTAACGTCAGCCCTATATTTGTCTTTTACCGAGGTTCCAGTGTAAAGTGGGATATATATCGAGGTTCCAGTGTAATGTGAGCCCTATATGTCCTATATCGAGGTTCCAGTGTAAAGTGAGCTCTGTATGTCCTATATATGTGACGCGATTCGACAAAAGGGACCTACTCGGCAAAAGTGAAAGTTTACACGGCGCGCTGTGGAAGGCGTTGAACTGCCATTTAAGCCCATGTAAATTATTTTCTTTATC
>JAPYZL010154492.1:0-13577 GCA_030522825.1 Platygaster orseoliae
TGTGATTCAACTCGCGCGCTTGGGCACTCACTGCCGCTCGTGCCCAAATGCTCGCTCGTAGAATCATTCCATTCCTCCCTTGTAGCATAAATATCTATTTTCCCATGCATCCGTAAAAAAGGCGACTTTATTTCTATGGAATGCGGGAACAAAAGCCCCTTTTTGGAGTACTCGGAAATCAGCAGGAAAAATGAACAAAAACCCTGGGAAACAGAACAACAGGAAAAACCCTGTGATCCGGGATTTATGAATATTTTCCAAGGGTTTTATTGATAACTCCCGCCGATTTCCGAGTACTCCAAAAAGAGGATTTCGTTCCTGCGTTCCATAATAATGAAGTGACCACTTTTACACATGCAAAAAAGGATGATTCCAACGAGTGCAATTGCGCACTCGTTGGAATCATCCTTTTTCTCCCTTGTAGCATAAATATCTATTGTAACTCATAAGAGGGGCAAGAAAAGTAATTTCTTTTTTTCAAGCACCACCATTTTGAAAATGTATGCGATAAAAATCTATAAAGTAGTCGGACGATAATCATACTACTACAAATCAAAATAATGATTACAATTCACTGTTTACTCCAATAAGATTTTCGAAATCATGTGGACCATCAACCCAGCCTTTTTCCGGAAAGCCTCTTTTCACAAAAATGCAGTGGAGACACTAATGAAAATTTTTTCCAAAATACACATTCATTTTGTAGTTGAAGGTCTCAAAAGTCAAAAAATTAAACCACGTTAAAAAAATTAAAAAGTTTTCTTGTGGTAAAATTCCCGAAAATTGTCTGGAGAAATTGCCCTTACATAAGAGTAACCCTTTAATGTTGTTCCAAAAATCTATATAATAATGATTCCATGATCTCCGAGGATTGAAAAAAAATTTTATTTAAATTTTTTCCCTAGTTCCTTATTATTCACGAAAAATAGGACCACACTAAATCGTGTCAAAATTGTAAAACCGCAAGGAATTAAAAAAGTTTTTTTAAATCCATGATAATCGAGTTGAAAACTATCCATCATAAGACTCCCCACCACTCTCACGCTCACCGGGTAAAAAGGCACAAGCCCTAAGCTGTGCGAGGACGCTGGTTGAAAAGGGATGCGCGGGGTCGGGGGTCAGGACGCGGAGAAAGAGGCTGGAGGGGAGAAATCATAGCCTTCCGGGGGCCACGTCTGGGAGAGGGAGGCCCGGAGGCCGGCCCGCGGCTCCGGCCTCAGTTTCCCCGGAGCTATCGACTCGTTTGCATGATTGTCCGCCACGCCGCGCGCGCGCCCCTTTCTCTCGCTCGAAAAAAGCTCGCCCTCTCAACTGTACTTTCACGCGCTAGGGGAAAACCCGAGGGCGGCGCGTGAAATTTAAATCTCGTTAACTCCGAACGAGCGATCGGCCAGAAATTAACGGGGTGCAATAAGTGCAAGAACCCGTGGTGTCCGTTTTACCCCGATTCGCACTCATTTTCATTCGCCGGGTCTCACATGGATACGAGGCTGCAGTGAAATAAAAAAAAAGTTTATGAGTTGGGGAGTGTTGTGTCACCGCTTGATCTTGGATGGAATTTTCGCGAGGGTGGGGGTGGTTGTGGGAGAGTGTCTAGTAGGTGGTGGTTTTTCCTAGAGTGTCATGCGGTAGTGGAAGGGGTAATTTCCCGACCATGAGGGCGGCCGCCGCCTACGTCCTGTTTTTTGCACACCTTATACAGGTAGGGTGGTGAATTTGGTTTACGAATATCAAATTGAGAGGTTGCGTTATGGGAGATGAATTTTTGAAGAATTAAAAATGGGTAGTGCCTCAAGTGGAAAAACAGGAGAAAACAGAGAAAATTCCATTGCAGGGTGTGCAATAAATTGAGAATCGGAAAATTTTGTAGACCCTGGAAAAATTCGAGGAGACATCTGTTGAAAAATTTTTCTGCAATGAGAATCTTGGGAGTAAATTGTAACAGAACTTAATAATGAAATGAGCTAGGATTTTTTTTTCATTTTGAATTGCCTTCATCAAAAACAGATTTGCTTTTATAGGATTAAATTTCAACTGACATTAAAAAACGAGCTTTCTCTAATGTTTCGTAACCTTATGAATAAATTTATCGATGCGAGTATGAAGATCAAAAAAATTTTTAATTGAATTCACCAAGCTTTTATAAACCTGAAATTCTGATTTCAGATAAAAATTCTGAGATACATCAATACAAACAATTTCAAAGGTTTTGAAATATAGGATTTTAATACCTAGTAAAATCAAAACCCATAAGTTCGACAAAATTCCATATACATTTCGAGAAAACTTCTAAGAAAACTTGAACTTTCACATTTTTTCCGTATAACGCACACTTTGTAAGAGTTTTAGAAGATCTGATGAAATTTTATAAATTCTTATTGGTTTGGTGTTTTTCTGTTATTTCATCTCCTGAAACTTCATGAATATTTTGTAGTATAATTTTGACGACCTGTGATAATTTTTTACAATTCATTTTTTATTAAAAAACAATGATTTGTAAAAGGATACAATCAATTGAAAAACTTGCAAAATTTATAGGGGGTCGCGGGTCAAAATCTCCGTATTAACGAAGAATTTTCTTTGCTTTCCAAAAAAATTAGAGTGAAATAATGTCTCATTACAAGGTTTTCAAAAAATCGTCGTTGATTAAAATTCGCTTATAAAAAAATCTTATGATATGCAAAACTTACTATCAGGTTTCAATACCTAATAAGTCTAAATAATAGATCTGAGTAACTTTATACGTTTTTATTCGGCATTTTATAAATATTAACTTCTAGAAGTTTACTAATGGTTCATAAAATCTGATAACGAAACTTCAAATTTTACAAACCTGGAAGACGAAAATCAACAAATTCAATAATATAGCTCTGAAAAGTTTCAATAAAAAAAGTTTTAACATTAAAAAATATCAGTCAATGTCTGTTGAGCTGAAGCTTGAGTTATTTAGAATTTATAAGATCTTAATTTCAATTTCACGAGCTCTACAGTATAATTTATTCGTTAAGAAAAAATTGAATACACTGAAAAAAAGTTATGATAGTATCTCTCAGACTTTTTTCAAAAGTACCATACCTACTAGGCAATTCGAAACCAAACTAGAAAGTGTGCCAAAAATTTTTAGTAAAACACAAGGATCTGGACAATTTTGAGCCTTGATTCAGAGCTTGACTATTAAAGAATTAAAAAGCAGAAACACTTAACTAAAAAATTCAACCAATTCAGAAAAGCGAAAACTGTACAACTTGATATTTTCAACTGTAAATGATATTAACTATTTATTTCTAGGGTGTCTTCTGAAATCATTTTTGAAATTTCCAGACTTTTATCTGACTTCGTAAATTTTCCTATGTCGTTAAAAAAAGTGCACATTGCTGTAAAAAGGACCTACCCATTTTTCAAGAACTCTTTCAGACAGGTGAAAAATAGTAAATCAAAATAACAATAAAGTCGTTTCGCAATTGAATTCATCAAAACACATAAATTACTTATAGCAAATAATAGAAAATCACGTTGAATTTTTAATCACATGTTAAAAATTATAACGTTATTTTCAAATTCAACTTGAGAATTTTTCCTACAAACTATAATTTTCTGACTTTATTAAAATATGAGAATAAAATTTCCTGACAAAAAAAGCACCATTCAAAATCTTCAAACAACGCTTCACATCCAAAACTTAAAAAATTCAAAAAACCTCGATTCCAAGAATCCAAAGCTAAAGTAACAAAAACTGCCATTACACACAAATAACATCGAAATTATCCAACAATTATTTCCAAGCATGAAGTTTGATTCCATTCAATCACCGCAATTAACGAAAACAAAAGTCCGAAACGACTGGAATTAAACCAACCGTAACGATTTTACCTGCAACCCCCGAAATTTCACGGTTGCCTCGATTCGCGTTTTTGCTACTGAACGAGATTTGCGCGACCTTGGGCCCGCTGCCGAGCCATTTTTTGCCCACCAAAATTGCCAAGTCCCAAATTTACGAGGATCCCAAATATTGGCTACCGCGAAACCTTTCACGGAAAATACAAAGCTCGTCCCGTATCGTAAAAAGTCAATTCGAACTGCAGGGCCCAATTTCTCGTGCAATTAGGGCCCCCTTTTAATTTGGGCCGTGCGAAGCCCATTTTTTTTTCGATCGAAACGTTCGTTTCCCAGAGTTCTACACGCGTATACGATGCTAGAGCTCGCAATTGCAGGATGCTACCGGCAATTAGAGCCACGCGTTTTCTATTAGTTTCAGGGAATGGAACACGGATCGCCGCAGAGCTCGAATGAGCCACCGATTTCAATCATGTCGGATTTTTTTTTTTTATCTTTTTGTTGATGGAGTGCTTTGAAGAGAAATTAATCGAAGTAACGGGCTCCGGAGCCTGGGAAATCGCATGATTCAGATGTCTCGGAGGGACTATATCGAGAACTTTGAAAACGGAAGAGACGCTATGGTTTTGCGACAATTATATGTTTGTCGCAACAAAATTTTCAGTGGCTCAATTTCGTTGAAAGTTGGAGAAAAAAATTACATATTTGCTTTCGATATAGATGGCTTTGACATTTCTGACATGAAATTCTCGTTTAGTTTTTCAACTACTGTCAATGTTTTAACAAAAAAATTCATTTGTTAATACTGTAGGTTTTTCAAAAAATATTCCAACGGCTAGCATTCAACTTTCCTTTCGATTTTTATTTTTGCATGTGAAAAGTATATTAGAAGTGACATTTCTATAAACGTTTTTCCAAAATTTCGGACACCATAATAAGTACCATTGAAGCAAATTTTTTCGATTTTTTCTGATTTTTTTGTTATGTAACGAAATTTTTCGCATAATTTTTATACGTTACATGTTATATAAATGAAAAAAAATTAAAATAATCTGATTTTAATGTTTGTAATAAAAAAGTTTGTAGGAATTGCATATCTGATGTTGAAGAAAACAAAAAAGAAAAATAAAACGTATAAATTTAGCATTCTTTATACTTGTTTTCTATTTTTTTTTTTTTTCAGTGTTCTAATTTTAGTCATGAAAATTCGCAACGGTCGATTTTACGTACACATATTTGAGAGATTGAAAACTTTATTAATTAATGTGTGAATAATTTCAACTTCAACTTTGAATTTGCTCCTCGAATTCCAGAAAAAAATAAAATGAAGAATAAATGATAACATACGTGGACATAATTGCTATTTGTGATTATCAATAATATTCTATCAATTAAAACCTAGATTGATTTCTTGAATATTTATTTTTATACATGTGTTATTCAATGCAGTACTTAAAACTAGTTAAAACCTTTAACCTTAACCTCGTAAATTATTTCAATTTATGCAAGTTTCGAATGAATAAATCTAAGAAAAAATAGAAACGAATGATAAAAAATTATGAATTCTCTATGTTGTTAAATATTTTTTAATCTAACGTCACTATAACCTCGTAACTTTTGTGAAACATGGGGTAGTTGTGAGACTGCAGGATCATTTGCATTTAATCTCAATTGTTTGAAATGACATCGTGAGAGTTCCTTCAGAAGAATTATTTTTATTTGTTCAACGCAAAAAAAATGATTCGTAAATGAAAATAGTAGTCCCAAGTTATTGAAGTAATTTGTAAAACTTCCAAAAATTTTAAAGTTGCTGAAACATAGCATAAAATTATTAGGATATTTTAAAAGTTCAAGACAAGTAAAAAATGCCAAATAGGAAAAATTCCAAAAAAAAAAAAAATAGAACTGAATGATACCCTTGGGTTGAGATTTTTCTAATGAAAAACCAGGAGGAAACTAAAAAACAAGATATTATAATGTCTTAATCAACAAACCAAAATGTTTTTCTATTTTTGCATAATTTATATTTTATCAATTATGTTGTTCATTAGTACAACAAATATGCATGTTATTGTAGAAAAAAATGCTTTATACATTTTCAAGTTATTTTTGATTGAATAAAATAAGCTTTTCATTGCGAAAAACTCCATGTCACAATTTGCCTCTAAAACCATCACAGTTACCTTATACTGTCACAAATTACTGAGTATTACTGGGTAATTGTGACATTTGAAAAAGCTGCTGCATATCATTGTACTAAACGAACCAATTTTTGCTTTTTCAAATTTTTTTTCAGTTCTTTACATGTAAATAAATATTGAACAAAACAAATGAACATATTAAATTGAAAATAAAACAAATAACACACTGCTACATTTCAACTTGTAAAGCTATTACAGAATTTCCTTGAGACGCTCGAAAATTCATATGTTACACTCAAATCTGGAAATTGAAGTTCAGGATTCTTATTAATTTTCAATATGCTCTACTAGTAGAATTTTGGCTAGAAAAATTAATAATATACAACATTTCTCTCTGCACAATTTTTTTTTTTCATATTTTCTTCTACATGTAACAGAATGTGTAGAATATCAAAAAACATTCAATAAATCTTCATTACTAATGAGAATAACAAATGAAAAATTCATAAATATGAAAGTAAACAAAAAGTTCGATACCGAATAATAGCGCTACGAATGGAAACGTGTGGCTAATTACGCCCTATCAAACACTGCAATTACACGTGAAATAATGAGAAAACTTTTCGTCCGCGTTTTGTATAAGAGGAGCGTAATGACTCTTCGCGGAAACGTTTCGACGTGGAAAGGTTCGCGATGCAGTGCAGTAATAGTTTTGCCTGATTGGCCTGGAGCCCGCAGAATGATTATGTAGGAACGTATTTTTCCTTTCCTCCATTTCCCCGCGCGTTTTTCTCCTTTTCCTCTCGCTCATTACACTCGCGAGCTCGCCCTTTTCCAATTCCCCTCGCGCGATTTCGACACATCGCCTTGTTCCATCGGAACGTGCATCGCGATAGCCTTAGGACGCGATTCCTCTCCAACGTTAACGATGCCCCCGCCGTTGACGAGCTTCCGATTTGATTTCGCTTCCTTCTTTGTCTACGCGCATGGAAAAACGAATTTTTCTTTTATTTCCCCGGGAAAAAATGTCAAGATATACGGGTTCCGGAAAATTGTTGATAACAGGGACAGCAAAATACGTAGGAATGGTGGGGTGGCAATGGGTATTAAGTATGTACATCAAAATACCCGCTTGAAAATACATGGATTAACAAATTGTATTTCTACAAAGTGTATGAAGTTCATCACAGATTGCGAGATTTCTTTTAATTTTGCAAAACTATGAATGTTTGTTGGAAATTTCGGAATCTTCATATGATGAACTTTTTTCTAAAATAAAAATAATAATAATAAAATAATAAAAAAATTATAGTAAAAATATGAATATAAAAACAGAAATATAAAATAATTATAAAATAATATATTTATTAAAAAAAATTAAAAATTCGAAAGACATGACACGGTTTTTCTGGTTTTAGGGAGTTTTAAAAGTAATGCGATAAACTAGGTTTATAAAATTTTTTGAAATTTTACGTTTTCTTGAAATAGTTGATTGATAGTTGAAATTTCGATCTCTTTCTTATAAATATAAAATTTCCTCCCCTTAGGAGACTTTTTCGTCACTTTTAGGAAGCTTTTAATTTTTTTATATTTTGCAAACAAAATTTCAAAAAATATATATAATTACACAAATTTAAAAGAACGTATCTGAAAAATTTATAAACGTTTTCTGAAACTTTCAAATTAATTTAAATATCATTGTTCTGTGTTTTTTTTTTTTTGATTTTTTGAAATTTTGAAAACGTCAAGAAAGACTCCCAAAATTATCAAGTATTAATGGAATTTTTCAGTACTTTTTAAGTTTTCCCAATTTTTATTCAAAAATGTTGAAATGTTATAATATGTCTCTAAAGTTCCGAATGTTTAAAAATAAAGTAAAAATAAAAAAATTGTTCTATCATTCCTAGTATCAGAATTAATTTATAATTTTGATATTAAAAAAATGTTATTTGACGTTTCTTATTACTTTTAATTTTTATCAACGGTGGAAATGAAAAATAATTTTTTTTCGTTTTCGTTTATTTTATAAACGTTTTAGAACTTCAGGCACATGTTATAATGCATACTTCGTAGAAGTATGATACTGAATAATTTTTACGAAATTCATGAATATTTTCGAAATTAACATGAGTTTTTTTTTTGTTCACTATTATTGAAAATTTTGTTAATTTTCGATTTTTTCAAATTTGTCAGACATTCATAGATAATGAAAACTATCCCAAACCGTCTAATTTTTCAAGACTTTATTCAGCTCACAACATTTTTTCGTAATTTATTACTATGGACTTTCGAAGATACCCAAATTTTGATATTAATATAAATCATAGGTATATAAAAAAAATAGGATAATCAACACATTTAACAAAATTTATGAAAATTCATGGAATTCTATATATTTTTTAGATTTCTTTTGAAAAATTATGAAATTTTCGAATCATTTCAATCCTTCGAAATTAGAAACTATACAAACTATTAGAGCTTTTAAAATTTAATTATTATTCGCCCAACTCGTAAGAGTTTTTTGTAACTATTCAATACTTTCCAAATTTTTATATTTTTATTGAATTAATAAAGTTTTCTCACTGGAATCTCAAAAATGTAAAATGAATTTTCATTAAAATGAACAGTAACATTCAAGCACTACTTTCTTGCAGTTTTCCCATTTTTACGAAAAATTTGAATATCATTGACATCTAGAAAAAAACGATACAAAAACAACTATGTGCATAGATAAATTAATGCATTTACACAATCAATGGTTTTTTTTTTACATTCATTTAATATTTTGTTAAACCGAGATATTAACCCGAAAAAATTGAGAATCCAAATTATAATGTCTGCGTCATTATTCATCGATCTATTTGCAGAGAAACTTATGATTCTTGTATTTAAATTTTCTAATCGTTTCTTTTACTAATAAAAATTCTATCATGTTACTGAAAAAGTGTATTTCGGAGTTTCTTATAAAAACTCATCAATAGTAGGTGGTAATACATTTAAAGAACGAACAATTTTTATTTATACTCAACAAAATACGGTTTTATAAAATTTATAGTATCCACTTATCTCAGGGTAATTTATTGTTGAAAAATGATACTATGATAAAAATATAACAACTTCTTTATCCGACTCTAACATACATCTTTTATAAGAAAGAACGAAAATCCTTTCTTTGCCTTTCGCACTTGCATAACCCCCGGCAAAAAGTGTGTAGATCTAAGATAACAGCACAATCATGTTTATCTTCTCACAAGTTTGTTCGAAATACCGACAACGTTGAAACTACAAAAAGGTGATAATTGCCACTGGAGGTTAAGAGAAAAGCAAGCGTAACACGGTGCTAATCAAGACGCTCTCTGAAGTACAATGCCTTTTAATAAAAAGTATAACATATGTTAATCTGTTCGACCTAGAAACTTGAATGAAAACACGAGGTACAAGTTAACAATAAACCAATCGTTTGATAATATCGAGCAAAAATACCTCAAAAACATCAGATAATTAAAATGAAACAAAAAAACATAAAAAATGAAATACATGTAATTTCTCTAGTTGCAGCTTGTGTTTCAAACTCGACTCTAAATTTTCTTCCTCGGTTCCCACAATCACTGCAAAAGCCCGGAAATTCCATCTAACTAAATTACACCCTTTCCCCAATCGAAAACTCCAAAACTTTCTCAGGTCGTGAACTCCGAATGCTCGATAAATTTGACTAAAACGTTTCTATTATTTTTAATTTTTCGACGTAATTGTAAGAAAAAAACTCGTGTTTTGCACGATCCCAGAAATTCTGGGAAAAAGGCCTCGTTACGCTCTGGGAAAACAGTCTAAAATGATGATGATTATTCATCAGGAAAACGTTCTCAGGAAAACTTTGGAGAAAACGTCATGCTCGAATCCGTTGCATCTTGTACGATTTAGCTTCTCGTTTCTCCGGTTAAGTACGCGCTTAATTATACCAATCAGGGACTTTATGTAACCTCAAAACCCGGGCGCTACGAAAGTTTATACGCTTTGGGAGCGATTATTTTACACGCGTCGTAATTACGAGTGCATTTTCGAAAGCGCCGATTTGCCTTATGAAAGCTGTAACCCGATGCTCCTATCCGTTCGATGTGCAAAACAAAGCGCGTTTTGAAATTCGCGATTTGAGCGGGATTATACTCGATTATTCGATCCACTTGCGACACTTGACACATTAGAGAACGTAATTCGAGTGATGTCGAGGTGGATTATCCTGTTTTTATAGAAAAACAAAAATGGATAATAAAGAAAGTAATGAATCATGATAAGTGTCGAAAAACTATCCATTTTTGAACTACAATTACAGTAGATTAGAGATTTGTTATCGAAATACACAATTTCAATACACAGATGAAGTTATCAACAATAAAAATCTTCATTCCATACCATTCTACATTTTTAAAAAGTCATAATGTACGATAAAAAAATATCAATTTTCGAACTGCCTTCACAACAGTTTAGAAATTTGTCATCGAAACACACGATTTCAACACACAGATGTATTAATCAACAATTGAAGTTGTTCCATCTCTATGGTATACATGGCAGTGGGACGTAGCTTGGCGCCACTGTCGACACTCACACGGGTTGACTTCAACTTCAACTGTCTATAAACTCTTTCCATTCTGACTCTAGAAAAACACCGCTCGGGAACTTTCGTTCTCAAATCTCTCCAGAAATTTGTAGCCGTTTACTGTTTTCTCGATTCCTCGATATTTCGTGTACACATGTTCATATCCACGCGCAAAGAGACATGATCGTAAATCGCAGTTACACGGTGAATATCGGGTTTCGTTTTCTGAGAAACAGGGAAGGGCCCATCGGTTCCTGAACAGGAAACTGAGGGTCTCACACCTGTACCTCTTCGTCTCCTTTTCTGGCTTTTCTTTTCTCGTTCTATCTCGCCCGGCTTTTGCCCGCACGAGCAACACCGACGCGGCGCAAAAACGAGCCTCAGGCAGCGTTTTATAGGCGACTCGCGTGACGAGTAGCCAAGCGATTCGCTTCCATCCGCCCCGCAGACGTTCGAGTCGACGAGCCTTTTACTCCTCTAATCGAATGATAACAATAATTAATTCATGGAGGATCTCGTGACGTATATACGGCTCGAATTGGAAAATTGCGCGGGGTCATGATGGCAGTCTAAATCTCTAAATGCAATGTGAACGACAGTAAGGAGAAACAGGGTTCCTATAGAATATGCAGAAAAGTTTTGGAAGACCTAAAATCAAAGAAAAGTGTACAATACTGTAATCAAATCAAATTTTCGTGATAAATTTTCAAATTTATTGTGCACCGTATTTATTGTTCACTCGACTATTGTGCACGTTTTTATAATGAATTTGTATATTACCGTCCATTTTCCCGACTGCAAAATCCCGACAGACCATTATCCCGACAGACTATGATCCCGACAAAAATCTTTTTTGTTACAATAGTTTGTTTCCGATGTACACTTTTATTTTCAAATAATGTTCGTGAAAGCTAAATTTTGTAGGTATTCGAGTATTTTTCTTTCAGCCTTGTATGTTTCATAACCTCTGACAATACTTTTAATTTGATTTTGTAATTTTCAAATTTTTTCGGATACAATAACGACACTTGCGCTCGAAAACGCGTGGAAGTATTGTCCGCACAGTGACGTTACGAGTCAAAATTAAAAGTCCGAATTCGGAAAAATGAAAAATACCACTCGGTAGCTTTTGAAAAATGAATGCGTGTTTTCGTTAAATAAAATCAAATCTGATTTTTTTTTTAACCAAAAACCATGTTTTGTAAAACTTACAAAGCATTACTCACTTGCCTTTAACGTATCAACATAATTATTGTTTACTTTTGTTCATAATCGCTTGTCATAATCTTAAGTGTATTGTCGAAATTTTTGGATAATTTGAGCTCTCTAAAACTATTCTTCATGTAAAAATCAACAGGTTGAACACAAACGCGCAGCGTGAAAAACGTTGTCGCGAAAAGTGACTGTCGGGAAATTGTCTGTCGGGAATTCGGTGTCGGGAAAAAAGTTGTCGGTATAATGGTCTGTCGGGATTTTGCAGTCGAGAAAGTGACCGGGAACCGAATTTGTACCTAGGACGATTAAAAAAATAATTTCATCGTTCAAATTTGGAATATCAAATTTTTTTATGCTTTAGTTTGGTTAATTCAGAATTATATATAGCAAATAATTTATAAAAAATGTGCACAATGATTACAGAGCTCAATAAATTTTGACACAATCAACACCATCTCGTAATTTGCATTAATTTCAATTCTTGTCAAAAACTTGTCTCTTTTTCACATGAATTATTTATGAATATAATATTGAAAATATTATACATTATTATCACTATTGCTAACCTTCTTTTTATTACCATTGCGATATTTATTATTTCAGTTAATGGTTTGTTAAGAAGAAATATTTTACTGGAATGTATGGAATTCAGAGTAAAAAAAACTTGTAAGAAACTGAAGACTTTAGATATTTAGTTAATTTTTTCAGCATCATCTGACAAATTTTTCAAAAACCACGCATGTGTGTTCAGAAATATTTGTAAGCATAAAACATTATTATTTTCTAACGTATTTCTATGAATTTTAGTTCTTCAATTTCAAGATTAAGGAGAAGTATTGTTTAAGTACATCTATATTTTTCTTGCAGTATGTCAGATGTATGAATAACAACTTATCATTGAACTGATGTTTAAAAAATATTATCAGTCATATAATATTATAAAATCTACAATATTTTTCGACTTTTTCTAATATTGTATCATGTTACAATAAAATATTGCACAAAGTTCAAGAAAGTACATAAAAAAGAACTATACGGATCTGAATACTGAGAAAACGATATGTGCAAAAATATAAGATCTGGATAAGTTGAAATTTCAATATGATATTGCAAAAATTACATAAAAATTATAGTAAAAAGTGCAATATATACAGGACTTGTATACAGCAAAATCTGTCATCTACTCTATCATTGAACAATGTTTACTATATAATATGACAGAAACTACAAGAAATATCTAGCTTAAAAAATATATTTCAAACCGATTTCATTGTGTAATATAGTTATATGATTTTAAATTAGTATGTTTTTATCTCAGTGAATAGTGACATTTTTATAGGAATAGTTGAAAAGTGTGACATACTTGTTAATATAAGGATAAATTTAAGAATTTGTACACTTATTATTATTAATTACATATGTAAAAATTTCATAAATTCGACGTTTCCATCTAATTAAAATGATACAGAGACACATGAATTTTTACATTTTTGATACCATACAGTTCATAACATGAAAAGCATAAAAACTTTGAAAAGTTCTCCACTCACTTATAATTGACTCACTTAACTTAACTCACTTATAATTGACGGGCTTAAAGCAAAAGTCAGACGCTTAAAGCTACTGAGCAAAATACAGATGGAATATTCACTGCGCAAGAACGAGCTGCAGAAAGTTGAGTTTAGAGGTGCGATAGAATTCGTTGAGGGCAAAAGTGGAATAAAGGTTTAGTGTTCTGTTGCTCTCAACTCAACGCAGTGCGTTTTTTCGCTCATCGTTGTGCGTCTCGT
>JAPYZL010154509.1:0-21793 GCA_030522825.1 Platygaster orseoliae
TTCCGCGGCGTTTGAAGCGCCTCTACAATCTGCCCGCTGCCTCGCGGAACTAAATTCGTTTGACTATTGCTTCTTATGGGAGCTGGCACACACTGGTTATTCCAATTGGCGATGCCCCTCCACCTCTCACCTTTTTCCCTGTGCGGCCTATCCCGCGTGACGTGAAATTGTGTGCGTCGTGCGTGCTCTGACGTGCTCACAGTTACGCGAGTCACGACTCACGGTGCATTTTATCTCTCTTGCACACGAAACTGTTCATTGGTTGCCCCGCGTGGCGACATAGCCAATGAGAGTTACTGACAAAGACATACGGTGGAGGTGGGAGCCCCTCCAAAGTTGGAATAACCGAATGTTTACGTTTCGTGGCGGTTGGAATAAACGGAAGTTTACTGTATTTTCAGAATAAAGTGTCAGTTCCAAAAGCTACATTTTTGTAATGAAAGATTTTTGAAACATAGTTTTCTAAAATATGAATATCTACTTGAAATTATTTTTTTCAACAATACAAATTGACGATTTTTACTTTAATCAACACAGAATTAGATAATGCTGCGGTTGATTATTAAAGGTATCATATTTTTGAGTTTGTAATTTGTATTTCAAATTTGAATTATAAATGATATGATTTGATATTGAGAAAAGAAAGTAATGATTCACAAATCTAAATTAACACATTGAATGATAGTTGGATGAATTAACCATTGACTATGAAATGGCTATGTTATGAATTTCTAATTTCATTTTTTAAAATGCACCGAAAATGTATACTTGCATTGTGGATCATAATGAGATGCTATTGATTCAATTTTATGCAATGACCTACCTTGAATCTGTTATTAAGTTTATCGGTAAATATTTGTTATTACCTATGGAAATAAGATTTTTGGAGGCAACCAATTTAGAAAATTGAAATTCATTTCTAAGATGTCAGAGAAAAAATCTACAATGAACGTATCTTGAGATTTTGAGATTTGATATGAGCTGAAACGTTTTTTTTTTTATGAAAAAAAATTTTTTTAATTCAATAGATATTACTGCTTCCGATAGTCAAGTGCAGGGAAAAATTTTTATCTATTTTTATCTTAGCTCTTACAATTAGTAGCAGTGCCTTCTTACCAAGTTTCCTGATTTAATTTTTTCATTTTTGTTATTTCTTTATTTTATTACTTTCTTATTCCATGTTCCTGATTGACCTTATCGTTCGACATCCTTGAAATTTAAGTTTTGTTCCTCAATTTTCTATTTTTAAAACTGAAAAATTCATTATAAGATTTTTTTCTAATTTTGTGTACGAGAATATCATTACAAAAATAATTTCAATTTTTTTTGTATGTTCTTGTAGATTTTCTTCAAGGCAATCCAAAGTGAAATTATGTCTGTTGTTTTGTCTCCATACGAACGACCCTTCATTCTTCTTGCTTTATAATAAATGTTACCATCAAGGAGCAGTTTTTTCTCCACTATGATCGATAATTTCAACGAACCTTTTTTTTCTGTAGGGCATAAAGCAAAGACATATTTGAAAACGTTAACAAGTCGTTTTTATTACTCGAAATCGAAAAAAGAACAATTTATAATTAACTTTTTTCTAGAATTTTGCAAAGCAACAAAGTCTCCAAGTAAGTTCAATACAATTTCTTTGTAAGAATTTCTATGGCAAGTATATTATTTTTCATGGAAAATTGATGTTAAGAATAATAAAGGAAAATTTCACTAAGAAAATAAGATACAAGAAGTTTTTTCAAAATGTTTGTTTTTAGAGAAGGATTTAAAAAAAAATACAATTAGTGAAATGAAATTCAAAAAACCTTGAAAAATAGGTAGTAAATATAAAAGTTGTAATTTGAAGAAAAGCTTTCAAAATGAGAAATTATCGAAATTTCAATTATGAATTAACAAATAAACAATTCCTTGTAGAATAATATCTATATTCAACAATCTTTTAGTCGAGCAATAAAATAGTCATTTCGGAAGTTTTGAAATTAGGTTAATGAATTAAAGAATTTGGTATCTTCAAAGTTCTGAATCATTATTTTTGAAACCAGGAAAAATACTGCTGGAGTAAAAAACCATTCTCTGCTCTGTGTTCCAAAAATTTTCTAATGTTTGATATACAACGTGAACACTAGAATTTTCGTTTAAAGAATGTAACTTTGTTAATCTACTTTATTCTCGAATTGTCTATATTTCGATTTGTTCATAGTGTAAGACTGCAAAAAATCCAAAATTTCTCCTATTTTAGCATCTAAAGTTTTCTAAAAATCGCCAGTAATTAGAAGTTGGAATTTCAAAAGTCTGATAACATCCAGAGAATTAGAAAAAATTTGATCGCAAGAACATTAATATTCAAATAATTTTGTCCCCTCCCTATCACATCATACTGTGCAACAAAATATAAGTTTAAAACAGTTGATGAGCTCTCATTAGCAAAAATCGCTAGTACATGGCCCAAAACGCATATATGTCGGAGCTTTTTCAAAAATTAGCTCTTGTTTACGAGCAATTAATTATTGAAAATTCTAAATTAAAAATCGTATAACTCCCTCAATTTTCATCCGATTTTAAAAACGAAAAAAGAAAAATCGCTCACTTAAAGTGGGGAACTTATTTCTGCTGAAAAATTTGCGGAAAGTTGCATTTTTTTGCGAAAATTTTTGCATTTTTTGAAAGTTTGCAAAAATTTTCGCAAAATTTCACTTTCGGGAAAAAGTAATTAATTATACATTTTTATAAAAATTTTAATTCAAGTTTATTTAAAATATTGAAGTTTATAAAATTTTCATCAAAGTCATTAATTACACTGTGGAACAAAATTAGGGTTTCGTCAGATCCCAACACTTTTTTCATGCAATATGTTAGTATAGGTCTCTGAAACACGTATGCAAAATGATTTGAAAATTCATAGTGGAATTCGCTAGTTATAATTGTTTAAAGATATTGTAATGGAAAAAACGTATTTTTCATTTTATTCGCAAAATTCAAAATCGATTTTCTCTGTTTTTTTACATAGAATCCAAAACTCTTTACGAAATCACAATCACATGACTCCTTTAGTGCGTTAGTCACCTCATAAAATGTGGTTTCATAAGTCATTGTTCTCTGTTTATTCATATGTATCGAATTTCTCGAACCCGATGATCTCAGGAAAAAGGGACGAGACACAGAACTCGGTCAATCCTACATTCCATGGCATTTTTAGGATTCATTTTTATCTAGAAACTCTGCCAGTTGTTTCCTTTCCTTATTTTAATGGTTTTGCCTTTAGAAATGTGAGGCAATCTATCTTATGGGCAATAATGCACAAAACGCTCATTTTTCTTAATAGGATTTTCCAAAATTTTTTTCAGTCATCGGGTCTGGGACATTCGCTGCGGATAAAAAGGGAACAATGACAAGGAAATAATTTATTTAATGAAGAAATTGGCGCATTAAGAAGTTATGCTATCGCGATTTCCTAAACATATTTGAATTCTGTAGAGAAAATTATAACATATTGTTTTTTTATTTTCAGAATTGGATGAAAAATAAAGAATCTAAATTTTTTACGTCAAAAGACGTTAAAACATAAATAATTTGCAAATTCTACTATGAATTTTAAAATCCTTTTGCACATGTGTTTCTATGGCCTATACAAACATGTTGCGTGTAATTTTCATATTGGGTTTTTTTTCCACAGTGTTCTTACCTATTATTCCCAAAAATGCAACTTTGCTAAAATTTTTGCAAAAAATTGCAAAAAAATGCAACTTTCCGCAAATTTCTCAGCAGAAATAGGTCCCCTAATTTAAAAGAGCGATTTCCCTTTTTTCGTTTTCAAAATCGAATAAAAATTGAGGGAGTTATGCGGTTTATAATTTAGAATTTTGAATAATTAATTACTCGTAAACAAGAGCTAACTTTTGAAAATGCTCCGACATATATTCGTTCAGGGCCATGTACTATCGATTTTTGCTAATGAGAGCTCATCGACTTTTTCAAACTTAAATTTTGTTGTACAGTGTTATAAATAAGATGGTCATACAAAAAAAAATTACCCGCAAAATCTAAAACATTGAGAAAAAACTGCTGTAAATTGCGAAATTCTGAAAAGAAAATACTGTTTAAAAATAAATTCTAACTCGTATTGAACAATAAAAATCAGTAGAATAACGAAATTCAAGTGAAAAAATGAAGGGATAGTTTCTGTACTCACGATAAATGTATAACTAAAATAAAGAAAAAAGTGAGTAGGTACTGTCTTGAATGATTCTTAGCTTACATTGAGCAATTCAGGCATCACTCAGTCCTAAATTGAGAAAATAACGCGATTTCAGTGCGAAAATTTCGAAATTAATTTCCAAATTCAAATTATATAGTATCGAATTTAAAATAAAAAAGTTAAAAAATTAAGGAATAATTTCCATACTTACAATAAATGTAAATATAAAATAAAGAAAACAATAAGTATTGTTTTGAAAGAATCCTACTTCGCTTCCATTCAGCAATAAAAACTTTTTCCAATCCCAAAATGAGAAAATAACACAATTACATTGCAAAAATTTCGAAGTCACTTTTCGAATAAAAATAACTATTTTTCTTCTGAAATAAAAAAAGAAAAATCGCTGGCGGAACATTGCTGTAAAAGCAAGATCGTAGAGTATATAGGAAAAATTGCGAAGGAATTGAAGTAAAGTTTTAGCACGAAAGTAGTATCTTAACTGGTACGATTACCGTTGATGCCAGTAGCACCATTAGAGACTCGAGCGCCCCGAGCCAAAAAGCAGGCGATAATGGAAGTTACGAGCGTCGTGAGCCAAGGGAAGAGAAAAAAGGGACAACTACGAAAAAAAGAGTCGCGTTTTCCTAAAAATGCAATAGTGCTCGGAAAGCCCCCGGCGGCGACCTGAATTTTTGGCTTAATGCACTCTCCAAAAAACTTGGCCCCCAATTGCCCTCAAATCAATTCATTTTCACCCCATTTGGAATTCACCAAATCCCTTACTTTCTTCGAGTTTTACCTTTTTACTCCCATTTTCACATAATGACTTGAACCAAAGTGCGACAAAGTGATGGAACTTGTCCAGTGACAAGGAAACCTTACGCGAAGCCGACATTGATTTTGTACACACTTAAAGAAAAGGTTATCGAAGCTTTTTCATGAAGTGAAAACAACTTTTCACGATTTTTTTTGCTCGTTCAACGAATCCCTCATATTTTCATCTACGAAAAACGAGGGGAATAGTATATATTCGGCTTGGTTTCCAAATTCATGGGACGTTTGGCGGAGGCCATCTTGAAAACGGAGCTATGCAAACGTAATATCTGGAATTACTAAACAGTAATCGATATTACACCCTCGCAAACATAGATTCTCTGATTTACATTCGACTTGGCGATTCATCAAGTGCCGTCGAGAATATTGGAATTGGGCAACTTCCTCAGCGGCGTTTTTTGGAAAAGTAGGTGGATATTCCGGATCAACGCGCGTTTTTCATCAATGAATTTTTTCTCGTATCACTTAGGAAATCGATATTTGAAGATTTTTCAATTTAAAGAAAGAGCCATTGGTAAGGTACTATAATTATGTAATGAAAGGGTTTAAAAAGTTGAGTTGCTATTTAAGCATGTCATATTTTTGATGAGTAACAATAAAGTTTTTCATCTCTTCCATTTATTGTAATCATCTCTGGGAATTATGCCAGAAATGAATCATACGGTCGGGAAAATGTGATCTCGTTAGCACAAGTTTTGACGAGAGTTTTCCAAAAAGCAGGTCAGTAAGTTTCTAATGCGGTACTCATTTCAGGAAGTTAGAAACATTTTGATGTGTAGTTTGTAGATAGGACTAAAATAGTGAAGAGTGTCATTTTATATTTTTTACAAACTCTCTAGGTTGAAAATAAATGAAATGACATAGTGTCACAGTTTCAACCATTTAGAGTATCAGAAAACACTTATTTCTGAAATCTGCTGCACTGAAATTCACAGTTAGTACGAACTTTATACTTGGTAAATAATTTCTCCTGATGATATTGGAATATTATTCTGAATCTTTGTTCTACAAGAGAAAATATAAACCACTAATGAAAAAAAGTACAATTTGCTACTTTAAAAGTGTAAGGCAAAAAGTAATTACAACTTTTTTGATTTCGATTAATATATTTTTCAAAAACTGTCTTCATTGAGTTTGGATACATACAAAAAAAAAAAAAAAAAACTACTGAACTGCATCGTTACAGTAATTTATCAAATTGTACTGAAGTCAGTTCAAAAATTTTGAAATCCAAGTTTATCAATAGGAAAATCTATGCACGTCAAGTAGAAGCGTGTATTAAACAAATTAGTCATTAACCAAAAAATATTTTACAATGAAAAATTCAATGTTTGCTCACAATCTTTATGTACCTATACTATGTATTAGTATACATTTTTTAATTAAGATTCTTTTTTGAAAGAAATCTAACTTCTGCACACATTTCCGTAAAAAAGTGGTTTTTCACATTGTTTTTCGACCTTGAAGCTGCAGTTTCAAGATCGAATTCCTGATTCAAGATTTTAATAACGATTCAAACAGTGGTAACGATTAGTAATAAATATATCAGTGACGCATTTTTGAATAACTATGTTCAATTATCAAATCACGAATAACTATGAGAAATCATCGATAATTAACTAATCAGTTAAATAAATAAATGTAAGGTCTTTCAGAACTAAGTCTTTATAATTTATAATCATTTAGTGAAAAATATATATTATATTTTGATGGTACATTTCGTCAGTAATCAGTAAATTAATAAAATTAATCAATGAAAAGACTATCAGTGAAGTACATCAATGATTATCAATATGTATATAAATATAAATATCGATATCAATGTCAATATCAAACGTCATCATTATTATACAATTATATTATTTATACATAGTTATATAATATTATGAATAATTCAAAAAAAGTCATACACTAAATTAATAACATTTATTACTCAAAATAATATATTACTATATTCAATCAATTTTTTTTTTAACATAACTGTTATAACTATTCAAAATAATGGAATCCACTCATTAATAATCTATTTCTAATACTTACAATATAAATGATACGGTAAATAAAAAATGATTATTTTAACATAACAAAATTTGAATTCATTATTGATAATAAGTTAAGTTCTTTTTATTGTGAATTACTTTCAAATGTTACAATTATTATTAAATAATACAAAGTTCGTTATATTTATATTAAAATATATCAGTCACTGAAATAACTTGGTTAACTCATACTGACAAATTAACCAGTAAAATTCGTCACTCAATAGGCAATCATTGTTTCACGTAAAGGACGAGTCGATCAGTAGAGTAAAAAAAATGAAAAGTCTATCAGCGAGACATTTAAATGAATTGTGATAATTATATACAATATTTCGATACGTAAACCAGTAGATTTTATTGTTATTCAGCCATTCAGTGAAAAATTTCAATAATGTACGAATCAGTTAGATAAATTGTTAATAAATTAATCAATGATATAAAGTAACTAGGTAGGCTGACAAATTTATCAGTAGAATGTGTGAATAAATAGTCAATCAGTGAAGTACACCGATAATGAGAGAATCACTGGAATATCTCAATGATAAATTTATCAGTGATACATCAAATAATTTTTTTCAAGATCACTTAACTATGATAGAAATATAAATTTTTTAATAATTTAGTATAATCGAGTATCTGAGAATTGCGAAAAATTTTCTAAAAACTTCCTAAACTTCATGAAATAAACTTCATGAAACCATGCAAAATGTAAATTCAGAAATTGTGAAAAACTTCTCCATTATTGAAAATTTGTCATTATTTGTTAAAACGTCAATCACGTGTAAACTAGTTGAATGAATTGATAATAAATCAATCAGTGATATAAAGTACCTAAGGTAAATATTTTAGACTGAAAAATTCATCAGTAGAATTTGTCAATTAATAGTTTATCAGTGAAATACATCGAAAACAAGCAAGTCAGTATAAAATATCAATAATGCGGTTAATGATTTTTTTCTAGGGCTTCACTATGATAGGAATGTCAATTTTGTAGTAATTCATAATAATCAAGTTTCTCAGGATTTAGAGAGCTTTTTTGAAAACTTTCTAAACTTCACAAATACCAGAACCACGCAGAATGTACATTGAGAAATTTCGGAGAACTTTTTCATTATCGAAAATTCCTCGTTATTCATTAAAACGCTACAGGCTAAAAATAGTGCCAGTTCTGATGTAGTTGGCGGATGGCATTCACGCCAGTAAATAAAGCCGTGGAATCGAAAACGCAAACATTGGAAACGGTGAAAGATAACGCGTGGCTGGGGCTCTCAATGCTGCGCATTATGTCGATTGTTTCAAGTTTCCCGGCGCTGGCGCATCGGATATCTCGTCCTTGTCCCAACAAACTTCCCTGCTGCTGCTGCTTTTCAGCCTGCTAAACATCACGTGCAAGATCAATAACACGCGTCAAAATAGCGGAAACTAGGCCATTTTCGTCCCTCGCATTACACGTTCCATGCCAGAGAAAAACAACGAAGACCGTCACTTTGATTTAGCATTAATCATGTTGCGAATGCAAAACACAAAGTTATAAATGTTGCTGGAGTTGTGTGGTGAAGAAAAGTTCACTCTTGAATTAACATAAATGAGAGTAAGGCGAGATTGTACTTGACTCTACATGATTAACGAGCAATCTCTGAAGTTCTTGCTACTTGGATTTTCCTAACAATGATTTTGTCTTTGAAACAATTTTTTTATAACATTTTCTTTCGTGGAATTTCCTAATCGTACAAGGGAGAACGGGATGGTTGAAGTAGCGAAATTTTTAGTTGACGATTGATTCTCAGTATATTTTCATTGCATAGCTCTTTCCTAGGAAAAATTAAGCATTAGTTGCTATAACACATGTTTTGGTTCCCGTAACCAAAGTTTTGGTTGTAGTACCCAAAACTTTGGTAAGTCCATATTTGACTAAATCAATGGTTGCTGTAACCAAACTATTTTTCTCCATGCATCACTCAACTTTTTCCATTCTTTTCCAAAAATTCCGTACATGTATGGCAATTCAATACGAAATTACGAAAACGTTTCCATGAAAAGTTTTACTTCAAAAAAATTAAGTTACCGGGAAATGAACTCAGGCTCATACATGGAATGACATTGAATGGAGACGTCAGAAAGGACATTTCCTTTTTCGGGCATCATCATCCTCAACAGCTGCACGCGCCATAATTCTCGCGAGAAATAATTTTGCCTCAAGTTCGCGCCCCGAAACGCCAGTCTTGTATAACATGCGCAGTCACGTTCCCTGTATTATTCCTCACAAAGCTCGCGACACATAATCCATTCTACATATAATTCATATGGCAGCGCTCTTACCACGCCGCGGCGTTCATTCCATAATCATCGTCGGATGCAGTTGTCCCGACAGAATGGAGAATATCCCTTCATGCAGTTGTCGATTAGCCATTACGTGCGATTTCGAGCCCGTAATCCTCTTACCCCCCGCTCCCCTCTCCCCCTTCCCCGCCTCTTTGGGCGCCGCTCAAACTACTCGACGGCCTAACTTTTCACATCGGAATTATGATAATGCCAACTTCCGCCGACTTTTATTTTTCATAGATTTACATGAAAATAAGGCCTTGCCGGGATTTTTCGGAAAATTTTTCATCGCGAAATGCGCGGAAATAAAAGGTGTCTGGAGAATGGCTTTCCGTGACATTCTCTGACATTTCGAAAATGTCGAAGCCTCGATCCAATCGGTGCTTATGGTATTTGAGGAACTCGCGGGTCGTAAAATTACTTCCGATATCTCGCACAAGCGACGAGGGTCGGTATTTTTTTAGTTGTTAGGAATTTTCTGTCCTGTTTTTCCGTACTTTGAATTACGATGTATTCACATGACCTATTTTCTCGGCTTAAATAATTCACGCGGTCTCGGTTCTGAACTTTAGGATTTCAAGTTTGGATAGAATGTACGAAATTGTGGAGAATGTAAAATGTAGATATTTTTTGAAACTTGTGAGATTTCTGGGGTTGAGATGGTTGAGATTTAATTTATAATGTCATTGTGAATGATGTGACATCAGGGATTTGTCACTTTTTCGAATAAAAGCTAGAATTTGTCATCAATTATTTATCTTGGCTGAATTCGCAATTCTTTACACTAATTTTTTCGAATTTTATGTTTTTTTATTTTTTTATTCGTGAATGATAATGAAGACAATTGTTTGTTTAAAAATTGTACTACAATTTAAGTAAAATATCCTTGGATTCATAACATTTCTACTTGCATTGCTCGTCTTTGAATATTCTGCAAAGAATGTAACTTGAATGCTCGGGATTCTTCACTATAATTTTTTCATATTCTTATTTGAAAATGCAAAAACATATAATCTCGATCTTCTACGATTTTAAATGAACATGGAATCTTATTTTACGTTAAATAAAAGAAGTTTCATGATAGAGATTTCGTGAGATTGCAGTTTTGGTTTTTTGTTCATTTTACCAATAGGTGAAAATGCCTAATTAACTATTTATAAACAAATACATAAAATATTTGATTGATTGAAACATCTATGATAAAGACTACAAAAAATTAGGAAAATTCATTTATCCATTTGCATAAGTCAAATCATGTTTTTCTGTAAAGAGAATTTTTCTTCATTTTTCTTCATTCATAATTTTATTACATCGAATGTATTTTCAAGGTTTACTGAAAAAAACTTTTTATTCATTTCCAAATATTTTTTATAGATGTTTTATTAATGTTTTATTAAGAATGAGTAATAATGAGTCAGTTCTTCACTTTAAGTAGGATTTATCTTTCACTATCTTCACGTTGTTGTGAATTTGACTATTAAGCTATAAAGTAACAGATTTTTTCTACAATTTTAGGGAGAACATCAATTATTAGATTTTTCGAATGTAAATAAAAAATAAGTGTTCCAAAAAAGTAAGAAACGATTCAAAGACGAATGGTTCTGAAACCTAAACAAACAATTTTATTTTCTTGACAAAAAAGGAACAAGTAAATTATTCAAAAACTTTGATTACTCAATGCAGGACACAAATGAGAAAAAAACATCAATTGAAAACCCGTCTTTTTTTAGATTTGTAAGGCATTCCATTTTTAAAATAATTTTGCAATTTGTTTTAAATAAATTATTTTATAACTGACATAATTTAGGAAAATCACTTATATTAGAATAAAATAATTTAAAAAATACCATAAGGAAAACATCATTGCAAGCATTTATTTAGGTAAAAATTTTTTCTTAGTAAAAATGATTGTCAGAAAACACAAATAAAAAAATAAAATAAGTGAAAAGTCAAACTATAAATTTCGAAAACTTTTTTTTTGTATGAAGATTAATTTGCAGTCATAAAAAATTTTCAATTTTCTACATTTTAATATAAATTCATAACAATATAATTCCATGGACAAACACTGCACAAAGGTGACACTGATTATGAGAATCATTGAAATGTAGTACATACAAAAAAAATCGCGTGGTCCAAAAAATAACTAATCAGTAACACAGAATCCTACTGATGTATCTGTAGAAAAAGAGCCACTAGTAAATCAGTGAAATTTCACTGTTTTAGATTTACTGAGTCCATTCTAACTATAATGAATTTTTCTGAAATAACAAAACGGTTCCAAAAATGAAAAAAATGGTGTTTACTGAAAAATCATAATGAATCAAATTCCCAAAATTTGGAAAATTATTATATCCGGAATTTCAAATAAGAATTTGTACTGCAAATTTCATCATAATAATAGGTTCAATAAATTCCGATTCAATATAAAAAATGAGTTTGACTCCTGTTTTAAATAATATATATACTACTTAGGTAGTGATTTAAAAATATATACTTAATAAGAATAAGGTCTTTTATTAGGATTTTTTCAAGCATTCCTTTTTATTCTGCAGTATTGTTCGAATGTAGAATTCATCTACATCAAACTTTCAGATTTTTTCAGGAGAAAGGAAGAAAAAGCTCAATCACTACAAAATAAGATAAAAATAACATAAATCAATTTCTCCGTAAAATATAAATTCATAAATATCAATCAATCGTAAAAAGACTCCCCAGTTCCAATACACATCAATTTCAAAATAAATTTACTAATATACGAAATCTCATTAGTCCACAAACTCCAATGAATATATACTACCTAATAGCAGTAAAAACATAAAACCACATTTTCCAAACACCTCCCTCCCCCCTGCCCCTACTAACCTAAAACCTAGACTACCTGATGTTCATGAAGTTCACAACGTTGATAAATCACACGTGAATTTTTTTCTGAGATTTACAAAAGATAACGTAAAACCTTAAAAAAACAAATTTCATGAAGTCCCTAATAAGAAATTTTCTAAACATGTTTATACACTAGTGATTTTGATTTTTATAATAAACGGCGAAATTCTCATAACAATTAGAAATTTCTTATAATAATTATACTACTTATAAGGTCAACCTTAAAAAATTTCAATAAGAAAAATACTTTTTATTAAAACTAGTGACTTTTTTATAAGAAATTTCGAATTTTTTATAAGAAAATATTAAAATCTTATACATTTCTTATGAATTGAAATTTTTATTCAAAAACATTTTTATAAACATTTCCACAAAAAAAAAATGTTTTAAGAAAAGTTTTTATTGCAAGAATCTTGAAAGTTTGACCTTTTTTTAAAACGACGAATTTCATCGCCGATAATTTTATGATTTTTTTTTTGCCGACGATTTTTAGGGGCTTCGCCAAATTTGCTATTTCAAGATTTTAAATCGTCGATGGTAATCTCAAAAAAAAAATTCTCGCGTGATTTTTCAATGTTGTACACTTTGTGAACATACCCACCATCACCCACAACCGAATGAATAAATAATCCTGGCGCGACCGAAAATCCAAAAAAGTGTATTCATAAATCCCGTAAAATCCGCGTTTAATTTCCGCGGCTATTTTTCGCGTGCCCCGTCATGACAATCGAAAGTAATAGCGCGGTGGGGAAAAAACCGAGATTGGAGGTCATTGAAAATAAGATAAATTGTTTTCCGCGTGTTTGCCGGTGTTGGGCGCCGCTTGAAGTGGGGCGGCAAACACTCGGAAATTCGCGGATTTCGCGCCGCGTCCCGGCTGCGCGCCCATTTTTCGGGCAACGACGAAGGGTAAAATAATCAATGCCACGTAATCCGTCATGCGTGGGTACGCGCTGCTGCTGCTGTTGCATAAACTGCGTCGCGTCTCGCATCCGGTGAAGGGGGTGGGGGGCTTTCGAAAAATGCACGGGCGGGGGGGGGGCGCATGTAAATTTTCAAGAAAGCCCGTACGTACTCGTGTTAAGTGCGCGTTTGAGCCTTGTCATCGCCGCTGTACTCGCCGATATTTGCGAAATATTCCCAGGGAAGATGAAAGTGCGAGGGATGTATGCAAATGCGGTGCTTTCAGATGAATTTCCCGCCGAGGGCTTTCGATTTTTCGACGTTTCGCTGAACGGCCCTTTTTTCCACCCTCGAGCGCGTCTTTTTCATGAAATTATGAATTTTATTAAATTAAATTTGTTCGGAAAATAACTCGCTGGCGGATAATTATTCATGAATAATTATTGAAGAAGTCAGTCCCCCTCCCTTCAACCTTCCACTAGAATGTTTAGAAGCATGGAAGTTATTCGAAATCGTGGAATGCGGTTTCATGAGTAATTTTCGTTTAGGTATCAGTTGTGGAACATAGTAGTGAAAATTAAGTTTCGTTCTGCTTTTAGGAAATGCAATTTTATTATTGTTTTAGAATCCAATCTGAGCAATTCGGAACAGTGAAAAATTATTATCCTTAGCACTCGTTACACTCTTAAAATTTTATGTATTAATTTTAGTAAACTTGTTTCGGAAGTTTTTTTACATAAACGTATTTTAAATATTAATAATTAAGCCATAATATGTATAATATTATGATTTGTGAAATTGAATAAACGTAGTATGCATATTTTCTTTGAAAATTAAAAAAACAAAAATTTATTACTTTTTCCATTATATATCACTTAAGTTTTCGAAAATTGCGTAATACCTGAGGAGAAAATTTTTGGCTTCAAGGGGATAAAAACCGATTTTACATATTGTATTTTCCATGTTATTTTTTCCATGTTACATAAAATCAATTTGAATTTTTTTATATCATATTTATGCATTCCGAAGCGCAATGCAAAAGTTAAGAAGTTTAAATAATTATTGTACTGGAAATAATAATCGATAATACATTAAATTAAAAAAATTTATACCTGATTTATATCAAAATTATTGATATTCTTTAAAATTATGCCAGTATTAGGAATTCGACATACGTGTTTATGAATTTTAAAAACACGTTTGTTCTTATTGAAAACCACTTTTGTTGTTCTAGAATTCATACAAAAATGAATCAATTTCAATTAACGTTCATCACTTAAAGCGTATTCAATTTAAGCTTAATTGGTACGATTGGGATTCAATATACAACTTCAGCATTTTTAATAAACTTTCTGTAGATTTTAATATATATGTATTTTTTTCATTGAAAAGTCTATTAATTCTATTTTAACATACCAGTTTATTATTTTTCATACAAACTTAATGAATGAAAGTTTTTTAATATTAATGACATTTTGAACAAAGTATTTTTGATTTTCAAATTACAATTTTTTAGTCGCAAAATTCGTCAAACTGGGGCACTAGGGTTTCAAACTAATTTGAGAAGTGATAAATTAAAGATTGTTAGTTATTTATCTGTGTACGGATTAGTTTTGGGGAATGTAGTTTTATTGTTTAACTTCCTATTCAATACAATATAATTAAAAATATATTTATGGCAATACATTAAAAAAAGAGTACTTATAATAAATGTTCTAAAATAATCTTAAAATGGTGTTAAAATAACTGATATTTTATCATTTTGGCGAGAAACCAACATATTCATGAATTTGTTTTAATCATTTCGAGCCAACATAAGAATTAAGATATAAAAAATGGAACTGAAATAAATTCTAAGTCACACTTAACTTCTAAAAAGAGGTACATATGTAAATAAACATTAGATACCTTAGTAAAATTTAACGCGATTTTTCAACATTTTTTTCGTATATAATTTTAAGTTTCATATTTCAAATTTATTGTTGCCTGAGTAATTTCTTCGATTAAGAATTTTAGCAGTATTCATTGACTGATGAGTAAAATTTGAC
The DNA here is from genome assembly GCA_030522825.1 of Platygaster orseoliae. Classification (NCBI taxonomy): domain Eukaryota; kingdom Metazoa; phylum Arthropoda; class Insecta; order Hymenoptera; family Platygastridae; genus Platygaster; species Platygaster orseoliae. The sequence goes on from JAPYZL010154509.1 coordinate 15,231, forward strand.
ATAAAAATTTTTCAATTTTTTTATTTGATGCTCTGTATTACCTTTCTTGTGAATTCTACAAAATTTTATAAGTGTTTTAAATTATGAAAAGTTCACTGAATTCAATAATGCTATTTATTTTTCTAGATTATTTATAGTTTTAGAAACAATAAATTTGTTAAGTTTTAAGGCTTAAGCCCTAGAAAGATGAATTTCGTGACATTTTTCAAAGACTTTAACGATCATATTTATTAATAATTACATTATATTCAATCATAATGAATATATATGCTTGTTCAGTTATAAATCGAATGTAAATGTACTATTTTACAACCATGTAATCACGTAATTTCTTTCACTAACGTAAGTACTCCCTAAATTACATCTAGTCTAATCCAACTTGAATCGAGTGAGAACCCTGCAAATCAAACTCAAGTGGGAATTTCCTAAATGAGTCAAAATTCGATTGTTTATTAAGAGTGATACTTCGTTTGAAAAAATAAGGTATCAATCCACCCAATTTTCTCGCGGGAATAATCACTCTAAAACGATTTAAATTTCACTCATCTACAGTCTAATTTCCACTCGAATGAATTCAGAAAGTAAGGCCATGCATAAATAAATAAATCAGACGAGAATCGTACACTGAGAGAAACGTTTATTCCTATCAAATAAGATTTGTTTATAGTTAACAAATATCATATTTGTATACAAGCAAATAAATATCGTTTTTGGTGAAAAAAGCTACTTATTTGAGCCTTCCTCGAAATGCATAATTTGTTAACAGTTATGAAATCTGTCTTTGGTCAAAAATGTGATACGGTAACTATTAAAAATCTGTTTTTCAGCGAAACTCATCATTTGTTGACAGTTAAGAAATTTGTCGAGTGTTAATAAATTTTCCTGAAAAAACATGAAATTCGACAGCATATTAACTGTAAATAAACGTTTCTCTCAGTGTAAAAAAAGGTTTCACCCCACACTCCTTCAAAATTCACCAAAAATTCAAAGACACTTTTTCTTTTTTCCAATCCAGACCACAGTGATAACACCGCGATCACACCCATCCGCTATTAACGTTCCAGCTCGACAAATAAGCAAGACATTGAACTCTCAGAGTTCTCAAGTAGCGAAGAAACCGCCGGGGGAGGTCGAGAAGAATGTGGTCTCGTGTCAATAAAAGTGGTAAATAGAGAATAGCACCCGCTCGTTGCTGAATCGCCCATTGTGCGCGATTTCGAAGTAAACGCGCCTTTGGATCTCGCGAGGTTGTCCCGATTCATCGTCAATACTCGCTGCCGATATCGTCATACCCCCGAGCACCTACTTCGATCCCCCCTTCCCCACCCCGCCTCCTCATTAATCGCCTTGGAAAATCCTCGTTTCACTTTCATTCAACCGGAAGAAGCTATAGATGCACATCCTTCCACACTCGATGCTGTATTATACACGTCTTACTTGGGGGTACTCGTCTTTAAGTTTCTCATTGTTCGCCCTCTGTCTTTGGTCTTTTCGTCTGGATGTTAATGGTCTCAAATTTTCTCTTGTTTCGCGAGCTGGGAAAGGGGCATTCGAGAATTCGCGGCAGGGCGAGCGGTTAGGGGCGGGGGGGGGAGGGATTTAGAGGGTGCGGTGGTTTTCTTCATCGGGATGAATAGAGAGTGTAGTGAACGACGATGGATGGAGATGATCGTAGAGGTTTCGACGAGCACAAAGTTGCCGAGAGATGCCAGTAGATGGCATAAAAAGATGTTATTGGGTAATTGATGATAATTAGGAGGCGTTTTTGGAATGGGGTAGTATGGTGGAAACTGTTGTTATGGGTTTGGTCGAGTTTGACGTTATGAACGTCGCAATCTGGTAATTTGAGAGTTTGATATTGTATCCCTGGCATGTAGGCTCCAACTTTTGAAAGTTGTAGTTGGGTTGTTGTTTCTGAAATCTATAACTGAAAATTTTAGAGATGAAAACAAGTATAGATAGCAATATCCAACGAAAAATCAAATGTTTATTACTATTTGTTTCATTAAAAAGAATATTTAACATACTATAGGTAAAAAAATATGAATAAATATGCCCCTTATGAATTTTGTAAACAAATTCAATGCAGAGCTAATTACACATAATATTGAAAAAAATTAATTGGAAGTTTTAGAGTTCAAAACGATTTTTGAGAGTTTTTCTTTTAATTCGCGATACTCAGTTCTCAAAATTTATTGATGGGAAATACTAATTTATATAAATTATAGAAGATTTTCACGGAAAAGTTAATTCTAGACAAGTCATTTTAGAATTGTTGTAAAACCTGAAAAATTCCGACTTTCTGATCATTTCAAAATTGGTACTTCAAAGAGTTAGGTTTCTTTATTTGAAATACTGAAAAACAAGATTTCGAAAACGAATGTTATGAAAACATGGAACTTTCTGATCATTGTTTTATTTATTGCTTCGATTTTGACAATTGAGAAAGTTGTCAATGGAAAATTCTTGAGGCAGGAAAATATAAACATATGTTGACATATTTGGTAGATAAACTAAATTAATCATAAGAGATCTCAGAATCCAGAAACTTGGGAACGTTAAATTTTAAACAATTTTGAAATTTTTATGCCAATAAATTAATATTACTGATGTTAATAATGAACAATTGAAGCTTGAAAAGTTATAAGATTGAAATGCAATGGTTGGTTATTGTTATTCTATATGCTAAGAAAAATTCGGTATTCCACAGTTGAAAAACTATCAATGACAATTCTCAAGAAATGTGAGTATAAGTTTAAAATGACAGATTTGGTAAAAAAGCCAAATCAAATTTCGAAATTTTTACTTATAGGAATCTAGATTAAATATTTACAACAATAAACCATCTAAAATTTGTTTCTAGAAAAATAAAAATGTATTATTAACTTCAAAAATTTGAAGTTTTGATGATTTCAATTCGTAAAGACTCAAGCATGATGAAAAAAAGGTTGTCAATTTTTTTTGTCGCGTATCAGATTATTCAAATCATATTTTGACAAATAAATAACTATTCAAACTTAGTTTTAAGACCTTCGAATTGTCAAATACAGTTTAATACGAGAAATATGAACAACTCATAAAGGACGAAAAGAAGCACTTATCGCAACTGGACTAAGTTTTAGGTTAAATAATTAAACTACGAAATTTCTAAATTAACTGCATACGAAGAAATTATTTACGTAATTTTTTTGATTTTTGACAACAATTGTAATTCATTGCTTTTTAAAACTTAATGACAAATCAAATTGCCAAAAGTAAAATGAAATAAAATATGAGGATTTTGCAGTGGCTAAATTGTACATCGCTTGTTCTTAACAAAATGACTTTTTAAATTCACGAAAAAAAAAGGTTGAAAATTCAAAAAGTTGAAAACTGACTCTATGGAATCTAGAATCTGCGTGTACAATAAATTCATTAGTTCGTTAGTCAGGATTTATCGATCTCAAGTTTCCGAATGTAGCTCAACAAGAGATAGTGAAACTTGAGTATGTCACAAACATACAAAAATTGAGAGTTCTCGCATTACTTTCACCTAATGCTAGTCTCAGTTTGAATGAAAAATATTTTTTTCAACGTTTCGTTTTCCATATGGATGAATATGATAAACAATGTTTGGAAGTTGCATCAAGTATCGATTACAAATTATTTAGAATCCTCTACCTCAATAGCAAATTAGTAAAGTTTGAACAAATTCTGATGATATTGGTCTTAAATTTTTTTCTTTCGTAAATAATCATAAGTTTTCCGAATTCGAGAACGCAAAATTTAAAAATACAGGTTCCGAAATTTCTAAAAAAACAAGATTGTCATCAATAGAATAAAATTTATGAATAGTTCTTCACTTGAGGTTTTAAAAATAAGTTAGTATTTATAACCAAATCGAATAATGTTAAACGTAGTAAAGACACGAGTATTTGAATTTTGAGTGAAATTTCTTTCCAGTCAACATTTAAATTGTATACTAGTTATAGCTTGGGTACGAAATTAAAAAAAAAATTATCATTCATTTTCCCAATCGATATTTTGTACACCATAGATAAGTAAGATATTTTTTAACTTCTGTTGGAAAACCAGTATAACATTTTGACTTTGAAAATCTTCAACCGCAATATGTAATTAATTAAAAGTTCACCGATTGCAGATTAAAAATCAAACCTTTAAATTATCACTTCAAAAAAAAAACAAAGTATAAAATACTCTCAATCAAAAAACTAAAGTTAATCTGTTCACCCACTTGAAGTTTCGAAACATGTTTAAATTGAATTAAAGAATGACTGACGTAGAAAACACAAAGATTAAAAAAAGTTTATAAACGACTTTTTAAGAGTTTCACGGTTCATAAAATTTAAATTCAAATTTTCCATATTTGACATATTCTACCAGAGAAATGTGAAAATGAAAATTCTAGAACAACTAGAACCTAAAATTAACGGTATGCAAAATAGAGTTCAGATTCAAATTATAATTAAATAAAAATGTAAAATATTTATAAAATTTTTAAAAAAAGTAGTCATTCCAATTCGTTATTATAATATTATTTGATATTTTTTTAGATTAATTGATAAAAATATAAATATAATTTAAATTCAAATGAACAACATACAATAGTAGTAATTATTGCTCAAACAAACAAAGCCTCAAATTCAATATAATCTTCAAGAGAATGTGGAATTCAAGATATATACAATAATATCTAAATTAAATTTTTGCTTCATCCAAATAGAAAAGAAAATATCAAGTCGTCTAAAATTTTACCAATTCGTAATAGTAGTAAAAAACTAAAAATTATTTTAGGTAGAAAAAACAGAATTATCTTCTTTTAAATCAACTTATCACCCGAAATTCGCATTTGTGTAGAAAACGTGTTTTATTTCCATATCAAATACCTAGCGAAATGTCTCTCCTCGGCAATCGTTCGAGATTTTCGACGAGCATCAGTTCGCATGATACAGTTTAGAGGAAGCATTAGTTTCATCCGGTTTGGCTGTAGCGTTTGCGTTTCACGCTCTTTGGCGTAGCCTTGGGCTGTTTCTAATGACGCCATTGTTCGCTCCCTAACTATTGTGCGTATTATTCCCGCACCGTCTCGCGTCTTTCCAATTGGACAAAAAACAAGCAAGTCCCCTCGTATCGATGAATAACACGAATTATCGTCGTCATCGACTCCTTCATTTTTTTTTTATCGGCTTCGCTATCTTCGGGTTGTTCTTTCTAACGAGAGTGTAAGGGCTCTCGTTGCAAACACGATACCTTCTATTTATAACGATCGATGTGTAATTCATCCCTGAATATAATATATGATTGGAGTGCGAATTTCCCAATACCTGATATTACTTAAAATATATTATTGGTAAATAAGGGAAATTGATATACAATTCTTATCATAGTCAGCGGTTTTGTTTATCTGTCATTCGGAGTGTTTATTCAGATTCGTATATTGTACATCATTGTAATTTGTTATTTAAATTTGGAAATAAATAAACAAACAACTAAAACATTGTTATGTTATGAACAAAATTAACGGTCAGAACAAAAGTTTTCGGAATTTAAAGACAGATTCAAGACTATCATACAAATTATGGTCTGAATCACCAATTCATTATATTATTGAACCCAAACTTGTGTATGTATGATAAACTATTTTGTAACATTTCAGGATGGATGGGGTCTGAAGTGTTTTTGCAATGAAGAGAGCAAGAACAACGCTGCATGATTCTCGTACTGGATTTCGAGAAGAGCTATGCGCCAGGTCGCAAGTTGGCTCTGAATCAGCTTGCTCAATGGGAAACATAAAATTAAGCCACCAAGAATGAGATTGCCGAGTTGGCTGTAATTCTACCAATTTAGGTCCTTTAGCAAGAGTAAGAAACCACCACGTTCGGGTACAAAAAATCTGTAACTACGTGAATTGTTGACTCGAAGTAGAAGCTTTGGTCGTTATCTACTTTTGTGGGAAAAAATTTGGGCGATAAAAAAAGGAAGGAAGGGGGTGGGAGGGGGAATTAAAAGCTCCGGGAAAATGTACATAATTAGTCGAGTTTGAGATTAAAGAATATTTGAGACATTTTAAGGCACTCGTGGAATAAACAAAAGATTATAAAAAATTTGAAAGTTAAAAAGAATTACTGGAAGTATTTTTATGATGAATTAAAAAGATCGTTTCTGACCATGTAACAGGGTTCCCGGTCACTTTCCTGACTGAAAAATCCCGACAGACCTTTTACCCGACAGACCATTATCCCGACAACCTTTTTCCCGACACTGAATTCCAAACAGACAGTTTCCCGACAGTCACTTTTCCCGACAAATTTTTTTCCCGACAACATTTTTCACGCTGTGCGTTTGTGTTCAACCTGTTGATTTTTATATGAAGAATAGTTTTAGAGAGCTCAAACTATCCAAAAATTTCGACAATACACTTAAGATTATGACAAGCAATTATGAACAAAAGGAAACAAAAATTACGTTGATACGTTAAAAGTAAGTAAGTAATGCTTTGTAAGTTTTACAAAACATGGATTTTTCGTTTCGAAAAAAATCAGATTTAATTTTATTTAACGAAA
>JAPYZL010154512.1:0-21806 GCA_030522825.1 Platygaster orseoliae
TTTCTACCACATTTTGGGTAAGAAATCCTAAAATTTGGTAGAAATTACCATATTTTTGGGGAAAAAGTGACAAAATTTCACCATTGTCCAGCGAATCCTGAATCGTTTGGTAATTTTTGCCAAAAAATTTTTTCCGTGTGACTGGTGGCCTTTTCACATGCAAAAACTGTGATTCTGAATGAACAATATCTATTTTTTCTGTATATTTTTCATTAAAATCTTCTGTTTCTTCAGCACAAAGTCATGAATAAATGTTTTACACCAATTTACACCAATATTTATTAAAATTTTCTCAATTCGCAGTGGTTCGACATTCCCCACGATTTTTCAAAATGACAAAATCGGACATTTATGTAAAATCTTTAGAATTTTGCGAAAAATTCGAATTTTTAAATTTTGCAACCCCAAAAACGTAGAATTTCGTTTCTAGTTTAAAATCCATTTCTAAACTTTTGAAAAATTTTGATTGTCAGATGAGTTATAAGTCACAATCAAAGTGTGGTTCGAGATTCCCCACATTCCCCTACTCCCTCGCACTTACTGCAAATAGTAGGCTCTAATGGAGACTTGAACTCCCTGAGTATGGTATACAATGACTTGAGGTTGACGTGACGAATGACGTTACAGATCATACAGAGAGAGAGATCGCGAACGAAGACGATCCCGCGAGCGCCGCGATTCATTGAGCAGGGACGAAGTCTCAATGGCATCCAGAAACCCATCTTTTGTGCCACGACAGCAGCAGTCGACGGCTATGGCTTCGACGTTTGAAGTAGAAGGACGATACCCACCGCCCCTCATGTCACTCAGTCATTCAAGGGCATCGCCTCAGGGCAGGAAAGACTATTATGATTCCTATAACAGGTATTTTTGCCTCTATTGTTTATTCATTTGTGTACTGGCTAAATCGCTAGTGGCGGCTGATTCAAGTGCGACCCTGCTGTCACTGCCGCTACAAATATGCGTGGTAGCAATTTTTACTCGTGATATTGTTGGAATGTTGTCGAGTGTTAAATGTGCGACGAGTAATCGTAAATAATGGACTTCTGTGGAACATTGTTATTAGTATTATAGTATGTCGTATAGTCATGATAATCCTGAATGTTTCTAGTCATACCCAAGTTTTTTAATTGTTATCGAAGAAACGTTGCGAGTATTATAAAATATGAGTGATAATTTAATTGCGGTAACGTAAGGACAAGATGGATGAAGACAGTGCCGTGGTGAAGATATATTTATACTTGATATTAGTCTACGTCAGAAAGAGAGTGACTGGCAGTATTTTTGAAGAAAAAAAAACTGGAACACTGCTATTCCAGAAAAGAGAAAAAATGCAGTTGATGAGGTTTCATCATTAGCAACAGTTGTGATATTTCGTACATGTTACTTAACTCAGACTGACGGTCATGGCTATCGTATACTTATCGTCTGCGAATAAATTAAGTTATTTTTGTACTTGATGAATGGTAATGTGAAATAATTTATACTGATCCGCTGCTGTCAATAAAAGTGGAAAATCAAATTGTTGGTGATTGTGAGTATCCGATCATTGAAATATGGCGGTCATTGATGTTTTACCTGGTGCGCGCCCACGACATCATTGAAGACTCCAAGGCTTAAAAGTTGGTAGACGTGGTCGGATGATTGGTGATAAACGAAATATAATGTTTTACTACAACTCCATTGCGCGTTTATAAACTTTTTATGTACATTAAAAAAAACATTCATTGTATCTTTTTACGTGATTGATGAGTGCAGCATCAATTTGTTTGTATGCCAATGCTAAAGAGAAGTGTAATAAGTTGTTCCCATTAAACCAGAAAGGATTTATTAAAAGTGTAGCTCTCTATATTCAAACGATTTGCAGCCATATTCACAGCCTAATTCAATACCTGAAGTTGAAAATCAAAATGGCTACCTCCATAGAAGCAATTGGGCTACCCTCCATGAAGCCATCTGCTTTTTCTCTTTAGGATGATTGATATGATTTTTGAAAGTTACAGATGATCCATGAGAAATATCATGAGCAATATCATGTTTTTTATTCCAGTCCTTTTTTACCAACATTCATATCATTATATCAATCATTCACTGTAATTGTATAAATAATCAGATACATAGATAAATTGTATAGATAAAATAATAGATAAAATAAATTATATAAATTATAGATACAATAAATACAGATAGATTTCATCGTTTTTTGAAATACTCCCGCCACAGAAATTGTCACTATATAATGAAGCAACTTCAGGTGGTTTACAAGCCTGAAGATAGCATTAAAAATGGCTGCTTCCATGATGCTATTTCAAAAGTGCACAATTCAAGTTCTTCAACTCTCAAGTTGGTAGACCTTTATACTTACGTACATTGAAAATTTTTTCCTCCTGTATCTTAGTCATTCTAAACCTAGAGGACCCTGTAAAAAGAGAGACTGGCCATCATAAAGTATAGCTCTCATTGGTGGAATTAAATTGGGGCTGGAAAATGGTGGCTCCGATCGGAGACCTTGCTTTTAGCGCGAGAATTCAAATGTTGAAAATTCAGTTGAAAATTATGTACAGGTAACATTCAAAAATAATATTGTTTTTATATTAAATTTGAGCTATTATGAATAATTATACATGAACAAATGCATTATTATAATTCCCAATCCCAATTTTCTTCATTTTTGATTTTAAAATCACGAACAAAAATTAAGGAATATAAAAAAAATGTCAATTTACCTCTAAAAGGTCAAACATCTCAAATTTCTCTAAACAGTTTAAAGATTTATCTATGTTTTGAATTTATTATCAAAAGATATAAATTTAATGTTTTAGGCACTATATTTAAATACTTTGAGAATCGAATAAACAATGATGCTTAAATTTTAAAGATCAAGTTTTTTAGCTAATTATATAATTTGATCTTTAATTCAAAAATTAAAAAAAACAAACAAAAAATGAATGTTCATTCCTAAATAGTAGACATTTAGATAAAAAAGTATTGAATATCGTAATAAGACCATTTGTAATTGTATACAAAAATATTGGAAGGACAGCTCACGCACATGAACACTCTCTAACTCTTTCTCTGTCTCGTTCTCACTAGCGGTCATTTTCCAGCCCAATGGCCAGTCTCTCTTCTTACAGGGTCTCTATCTAAACCCATTTGTTGCGCTTGGAAAAATTCTTGAACTTTTTATGAGTTAATTTCTGTATATATGCGTGTTGGATTATTTATGAATATTTGTATCCTTAAAAAAATTATCTTTAACGAATATTAAATTCAAGTGACTGAAAATAGCTTGAGGAAATAACTCGGTTTTGAGGCATTTTTATGCACTTACATATTTTGCGCTGATCTAACATGCGTATCATTATTTGAGTACTTTATCACTAACATTAATTATTGTAAAATGTTTAATGGCGCACTTTGCCAATCCTTTATAATAAAAAAAAAAAAAAAAACGACCACTAACAAGTAGGTATTGTACTTATTACAAATTTTGCGTGTAACAAGAAAGGTGTTGGGTCAATAAAAGTTTCGGAAATTTACCTCGCGTTTTTTTCGATATTTTTAGTCAGTCCAGGTTATTTGACTTGTGCGTTTATGATAAATCACTCTGCTAGTATCTAAGGAGCATTATGCTATATTCACAGGAAACGTAAATTTTGTGAAAAAAAATTTTTGGCTGCTTAAGTAGAGTTCTTAATATTTATTTCTAAAAAATTGTGCATTATTTGCTTATTGCTATTTGAATAACTGAATAACAATTATTATCAATTTTCCAGGGTGGTTTAACTTCGACCAAAAATTCAGTGCTTGTGTAGTTCCCAAAAGTAATTTCTACGTCCTAGACGGCGACGCAGTGACCACCCAGTTTAGTTTTGACAGTTTCGTAAAAACAAAACGAAGACAAGGACAAAAGCATCTGAAAATTAAAAAAAGAGAAATTTCGAAGGAAGTCAACTGCTCCAAAAAATGAAAAGTTCAGAAATACAATTGTATACAATTGTAATTACAGTTTTTTAGAAAAAACGACGATCTACTATTATTATTTGTAATTTGTTTGTCATATTTTGTCGACATTATTAAAAATAATTTATCAAAAAATTATAATGAGAGCAACTTTAATTATAACTAGTTATAAAATATTTTTTGTAATAAAATATGAAAACAAAAAAAAAATTTCCCTGAAAATTCATACCCATTTTTAAATTAGGATTCTCCAATTTCACATCATTTTACCTTTGAATGAAAAAAAAATCTGATAAATCTTCTCCCAAGGCATAAAAATTAGAAAAAAACATAATATTATACAAACAATAAATAATAAACAACAAAAATTAATAAAAGTGGAAAATTTAGTAAAAAATATATCATGGAACGAAAACAATGTTTATTACCATTTTACTAATTAAAGATCACTTTTTCTTAACGTTTTTATTGTAATTATCAAGATTCAGAAGCCAATCTTATCATTAAAAAGTGAAAACGAGACAAGACGTTACAAATGCATTTTGAATTTGCCGCCTTATTCCCATCCTCGCACAGTTAGTTCCCTTGCCCGTTTGCAGAGGGCGCAGAAGCTAATCAGAAGATTTACATTGGCTCTTATGGAAGTTAAACCACCTTGCAATTTTCGATCACTTTATCTGATAGTTATAAAAATTGCGAGTATGTTGAAAAATTATTTTATTATTATTATTATTATTATTATTATTATTATTATTATTATTATTATTATTATCATCATCATTATTATTATTTTGACTGCATTGTCGCAGTCTTGAAAATGTCGAATGTTAAACTCATGACCATGAAAATTATCGCGTTCATCTCGGGCTAGACAAACGATACACTCTTATTTTACACGGAAAAAAATGATAAATTCTTTCAGCTCGCCATGCAAAACAGCATTGCTCATCTGCCAGGTGTTGAGATGAGGGCTTTCACGAGTGCGATGAAAATCAGCCCTCGTCAAAGCCAACTTTGGTGATGGTGATGTGATATGCGATTTGTAATTAATGAGTTGTGGAACTTTATTTTCTCATTGCAGACACAGGGCCGAAGAAAAGAGCCGTGACAGACGAGATCGTGACAGACGCGGAAATCAGCATGAAGCAGCGCCAGAGGAGAAAGAGCAAAAGCGCGATTATTACGAAAAATATGATCGTCACTCTGAAAGCGGTCGGAAGCGTAGAAGCAAGTTGAGCCCGCCTTCCCAGGACAGCGCGAATAGAAGAAGCAAGAGTCCTAATAGTAGCACCATCTTCTCTGGTGAGCACGTCAAGAAGGAAGACAAAGAGTACGAGGAGAAGCAATCGGCGTCGGAAGCGGACAAGAAAAAGGAGAAAAAGACTAAAGACAAGAAACGCAAGAAAGACAGCGAAGAAAGCAGCAGCCTGAAAAAGGAGAAGAAGAAGAAAAAGAAAGAGAAGAAGATGTCCAAAGAGAGGTTGAGTCCAAAGTCTCCCGTCCAAGAGTTCGGCAACAAGCTGTTGGCCAGCAATCCAGAACCGCCGGAATTGTCGGATGATTTGGAAGAGTTTAGGAGGGGGAGATCTCCGCAGGAAGAAGAAATGATGAAAAACAGTTGCATTGCCAATCCCCCAAACCCCAAGGGTTTCGAAGAAGACGAATTCCTGGCGGAGGTTCCAGAACTATCGAAATGGGAACGCGAAGAAATGACGGACGTCGCTTCGAATCCTACTACGAACAAGGCCAAAATATCTGTCGCGGAGACAGACACTGCGAAACAGAGCGCCAAAGTCGTGACTTCAGAGGTACTGAAGAGAGCGGAAAACGCCATTTTCCAGAGAGCCAACAATCTTACCATCAGGCCGATCGAAATAAAGAAAATCAGCGACAACAGGAAAATCCTGTACCAGAATCCAGAAGTCAAAGTTATGAAAGCTAGCGAGCTGGTTGAGGCGGCATGGAAAGACATGAACGTGACCGTCAAAGTTGAGACGAATGACAAAAATGTGAAAATTGTCGCGGATTCGTCCACAGCGAAGAAGACGAAAACGCCAGTCTCGGAATGTGGCGGTTTTGTGACAAGATTGTCGGCCAAAGAAAGACTCGGTGCCAAAATCGAGGAGCCGGAAAACAGCGAAGTCTGCGCCAGGGACAATGATGGGCCGGATAGTACCACCAATTTAACTGTTTTGCCAGAACTACCTATGGAAACAACCGTGGCAGACGTCAAGGAGAAGTCGGAAATGCCATCCAACTTTGCCAGTGGTGACAGAAAGAGAGGTAATGAACTTTGTTTTGAATTTTGATTATTGCTATTCATAATTATTTATGACTGCGTTTAGTGGTGTTGCTGAGTCAAGGAAGGTAAATGGTTGTGGTCGTTTCCTGAGTATTTTTTGACGTATTTTTCACGTAATTTTCTGGTTTTTCAATCTCTGTTGTGATGTATAGTTCGGTTCAGGGACGTAGACAGAAAAAATTTTAAAAGGTGTTTTTTGAAGAAGAAATATTTTTTTAATTAAAAATTTTTTTTAATTTAATTAATTTTTTTTTTAGTATAGGTTATTTAATTTTTTTTTTCATTTTATATATTTATTTATTGTTTTAATTTCTTAATTTTTCACGTGATTTCAGATCAAAATTGAAAATGATCGAAAATGCACAATTCAAAAATTTAGAGGAACATGGAAAATTTCTCGATTTCTCAATTTTTCAATTTCAATTTTAATCACTCAATTCTTCAATTTCTTAATTTTTCATGTCATTTCAGACCCAAATTGAAATAAATAAATAATACAAATTCTTTTAGGATATTATAATTTTCAATCTATGAAGATCTGGTTACGAGAATTCGATTTTTCAATTTTTTGAATTTCGGGATTTTAGAGATATACTACATTTTTTATGTAATAATATTAAATATGATGAAATTTGATTTTTTTGAATTTCGCGTCATGATTTTCATAATTTTTGGTATTTGTATAACTTGTAGAATTTTCTGATATTATGAGTTACTATTCAACTTTCTAGGATTCGATGCTTTATGAATCAAAGTTGTTTAAAATTTTGATATTTTTATAGATTTGAAAAAAAATAATAACGATTCAGAGTTGGAATATTTCATGGATTTGTGAAATTTTCTTATTGCATGTTATTCAAAAAATACAGTATTTTCTAATATTTTTATAAATTTTTAGAATTTGATGGTAGAGTATTGAAAATTTCAACGATTTTGATTATTTCGACTGATTTTTCAGAAAGCAGTATAGTTACCATAGGTTTTCACTTTTTTTACATTTTTTAAATATTAATATACAATATAAAGAATTGATTGGATTTTTTCTGGTTTTATATATGGATTTCTATAAATACATGTTCTAGGATTCTAAGTTTTATAAATCTTGATTTTTCACTTGGATTGACATTATTTTCATTTTGATTGAAATTACCAATTTCTCAAGCAATTGTTGTATATTTTGGAGGTATTAAAATTGAATAGATTATATTAGTTTTTTATTTGTATTTCGGGTTTTGATCTCTTCTTGATTGGATTATAAATATAAAAATAATATGTCCATATGATTCTCATTTATAAATATATAACAAATGTCTAAAAATAATGTTTATCATAAAAAAACATTCGTAACTTTTTTTGCAATCATTTGACTATCAGATGTAACTTTACTTTTCTTTTACTTTTTATTAACTTTAAGTAAATGATCTATAAAATTTCCTTCTATACATTAAAAATTTATTTATTTATTCTTTCAAAACTTCTCTGCCCTGCAATAACTCATGCAGATTCATTTTTTCTTTCAAAACTTTTTTTTTTCTTTTTTTTGTACAGTGATCTTGAATATTCCATCTTCACATTTTTTCAAAACAAAAAATTTTTTTATTTATTTAATGCAATCAGCATTGATTTTCAAATGACAAAAAAATGTATATTTGTATAACAAATTAATACCATTATCTTTTAAAATTTCGCCAATCAGTTTTATCTTCCTTCCTCTTGAAAGTTCAGTGTTTTTGTTTAAATTATTTATTTAAACCAAAATATCAATTTGCTTTTTTTCTTATTTTCCAAATGTACAGCAAATGAATCCCTCTATTTCTGAAAAAATCACAATTTATTAATACTTTTCACTAATATTTACGCAAACATTAATTATTATGATTATTATTAAACATTAATGTGTACATAGATGGAAATCATTCAAATCACAAATCTGTCCGAATTGAGAGGTCTTAACTCAAATCTTAAACTGAAGCTAAATGATGTATCTAAAATGTACATATTATAGTAGCATGAAATTCATTGACGAATATTCAAGGAAACTTGCGATTTCATCAATAATTTTGTTCCACCCCTGACAAATACACTAGCAATGGCACACTACGATCCAAGTCAAGTGTTTGAATACAACGTAATCACAATTAATTTTTTTTTAATTTGCAGAGCCAGAAAGGATAGAACCCCTGAAAGTAGGCGAGCGTCGAAGCAGCGTCCGAGAGGGCCACAGAGACAATAGTACTCCACCACTGATGAGCGTGAAAAGTTCCCAAGCCGAACACCAAGCATTGCCAGAAAAAGCAAAAGTGTTTGACGAGGACGATGATGACAGAAAAGACAAGAAGAAGCGCAGCAGGTCGCACCAAGACCGAAAAAAGCGCAAAAAGCCCAAGAAAGACAAATCTAAGGACAGAAGCCCAGACATTGGCAGCGGTGACGCCAGTGATGACAAGGAAAAAATGCCAGGCAAAAGCACCCAGGAGCCAGCTGAAGACGAGAGCAAAAAGGCTCAACTGAAAAATTCCCTGAAAAAGCGCGGTTTATTCGACGAGGCGAATTTCGAGCCTGACTATTCGGCTGACTCGCTTTCCGTGTCGGAAGCCGAGCAAGGAAAAGCACCGAGCTGCAAGAAAATGAAGCTTGAGCAGCACGAGAAGAAAACTGAAGGTAAAAAACAGAAGAAGAAGAAGAGGCCCGCGAAATCGAGCAGCTCCGATGACGACTCTTCGAGCTCGTCAGAATCTCTTTCCGATTCAGACAGCTCCGACTCCGAGCCTCAGCGCAAAAAACGTTCTGGCAAGAAGAAACACGGTAAGAACAAAAAGAAGAAGAAGTCCAAAAAAGAGAGCACGACGGATGAGAGTGACTCGGACTCGTCCGATTCTAGCTCGGAAGCAGATAGGCGCGCTAGCAGGAAAAGGAAGAAGTCCAAGAGGAAGAAGCAAAAGCGCAACAAGTTGAGGCACAAGTATTAAAGTCTAGGGAAAAAGAGGATTCGCTGAAAAGAGTGATAAATTCGGGTAATTCGTTGCACAGCGAATCCTTGTTTCCACTCTATCAAAAGACTGATAGAATAATTTGCCTGTAACTCATTTTATTTTATCTTTTTCCCGAAAATACATATTTTCATACATTTTGAAATGATCCCAATCAATCATGTATATCCATAAATTCACAATTGCCGTACATATTTTTTTCAGTTCCAATGCTGATATTTTGTACTCTATAATTTTCTCGACGAATAATTTCATGAAAATACACGTTACGGGTGGTTTTTGATGTATAAAATGTATAAAAATACGATCACGATACGGTAACGATTCCTGCTACAATTTCGTAACAATTGTAGGCAAAGATTTTTGTATTTTAGCTGTTGTACAAAAATGAGTTTATTTGAATTATTTAAAAAAATTGCGTGTAGTAATATGTGACAGCGAGAGAGCGGAATAAATGGAAATAGATAATGCTGGAGATGTGTGTAGAGATAATTCATCTCGAGCTAAGTGATATAATTTTACGTGTTGAAGAGTGCTCTGTAGAATTTGTGTGATTCGAAAAGTATTGTCGATTGGAAGGCCGCGCGTTACATTGTTACCATCGCAATAATTACTGTAATTTTACAGCAAATAAAAGGATATTTATATATCACTTGATGCGTTTTTGGTGTTCATTGTTAGTGCCTGTTATAAATAATAAATATTGATAAATTTTATTACAGTAATTGAAGAATTTATTCGAAAATGAATCGAGTCACACGTTGCAAACATTTTCTTCCAGTGTCTCTAACCCGGTTCGATATCGAATATCCATAGTTCACGTACGTTTTCTGTATCCGGTGTCTCGACATTCGCGCGAGGTCTTTTCAGTTACTCACGTTGTTACTTATTTCGTTCCAGCCTAGTGGACTACACGCACGTGTATACGTATATATATGACCGGACTATTTTTCCTGCATGGTTCCAGTGAAAGGAAAGAACATATAGTTATAATTGTGAAGTCCTACATATCTTTATAATTCACATTTTATAAACCGATTGTGCCCGTTGCCGGCGCTCTTCGCTTTTGTCCTGGAAATTCATTCTCGAGATTTACACAAGGTTTTAACTAAGTTTATAAAAAATTGTGTTTATTATATGCAACAACTTTTCGGTGTAATTAAAGGTTGAAATCGATTCGAAATATTACAATACACAAGTTCGTTGAATCTTGAAAAAAAATTTCATAAGTTTCCATCAATTTCTGTACACCGCCGTAGTTATTTATGGTATGCAAATGTCAATGATTATTCAACTACTGAAATTTCGTTGGATCGTTTGAAAAAATGCAAATTCCTTGAACGATTTCCCATGGACAATTTTCAATCGTTCCCAGTAGTTTGATCGTTACAGGACCGATCGCGATTAAGCGAAAGGATCACAATTTCTACCAGGAAATGACTTGGTCGATGCGAATCGTTTTGTCTTTGCGCAGTGACTTCGTGCAATTTTTTCGCATCCTTAGAAGCGCTTTTTGAGGAAGACGGTTTCACCAAAGCGGCCAATTTTTATATATAAAGACAACGATTTCATTTTCATTTCCCGATTTCTTGCCGGTTTACATTACATTGCCATTATGTTTTTGTGATGTGCATGTTTTCCTGGTGTATTTTAGCATTTGCAAATTGATGCGAATTGGAAAACATTAACAAAATGCAAATTATGTCTGCTTCAGAGAAATTTTCAAAGAATTTATGGAAGTATTAGTCAGTAATAGATATTTATTAAAATTCAACGATTCGGTTTTTGTATTACAATTTACGAAAAATATGCATTAAACGTACATTACAATGTGTAATTTGTGACTTATTTAAAATTTTTAATGTTGGTAATTGTAGTATGTTTAAGCTTGTATAAGTATATTAATAATTATATTTGAAATCTTGAAAATTCATTCGCAATCAAACGTTGTTCACTTTCATGCAAAATAAAAGCTTTTGTTTAGACACGGAAATGAGAAAAACGGGCGCGCCAGCGACTTTGTGCAGCGCTTTCAAAAAAATGTCAATAACTTATGAAGTATAACTCTAATTAACTACATTCATCTATATGAAAAATGTAAAAAAAAGGTTTGATGTACAGAAAACGTAAGTAATGAAATTTTAGTTGATTAGTTTTTATTGTATAATATTTATTTTGTCTTAAAAATATACAGATAAAATAATAGAGCTTTTTTGAATTGTTTACATTTTTCCAATTTTTTATTTTTCTACATTTTTCAAATTTCATACGTAATCCAAAATACTCAGAACTTCCTAAATTGTATGAATTTTTTTCAAACTCATACAGGTTTTCCATAGTTTTTGATACTTTTCAAGTTTTCAAAATTTTCAATAATAAATGAAAAAAAACTTTAATATGCATATTCTCTGGATATATATTAATGAATATTATATTCAAAGTTATTAACATTTAATGCTATTCGGCAGTTTTTGAAATTTTTGAAAATTCCCTTAAGACATTAGTATTTACGTCATTTTTTGATACTTTCCACTTTCCTTTGATAATTAGATAATAAATATTCTAAAAAAAACATACAATTAATAATGAAAAAGTTATCGAATTTTGAAAATAAAAAATTCTAACAATCTTGTGCCTCACAAAATATAACTTTCTTTCAAGTGTTTGAATGTGATACTTTCTTGAATTTCCATACCAGGTTATTCATTTGAAGAATTTCGTATATTTATCACTTTTGAAACTTGACTGGGTTCCGAGATATTAAATAACAATTTTTTTTTCAATTTCTGAACGTTTTTGAAATCTTTATTCATCTCAAATTAACAAAATTCTTTATACCGAGTTTTACTCTATTACAAAATCGAGCTTAAATGTGTTTTATCATTACATAATAAATTGTTCATGCATATATCATAATGACATTTATCGTTAATACACCATATACTAAGTTGTGCAGTTCATAGTAGTATTAAATAATCAAACAAGTTTCAACTTTTACAAAATCATTCTAGATAAACTTGAACAGCGTTTGCCATAACTTTTTAGTCAATTATCGAACCACATGTCTGAAATTTTCGGGTATGACTGATTTTTCACGAAAAATTGTCTTCTGAAATGATATATTCTCGAATCACTGTTATATTACTACAAATTTTCTGGTTGTAAATGAAAAATAAAGTGAAAAAATCATAATGTTTTCGTAGTCTTCGTAATTTCCAACTTGATTTGATGATCTGGAACACAAAAAACATGATTTCTGCAAAAAGTTCACTGTTTTTTTTTCTTTTCAAAATCAGTTTGTTTTGTAATTTCTTTTTTAATTAGCTCGTGTTTCATCGTTTCCTATTAATTTAGAAAGATTGAAAATCACCTTAATTTTTCTAATATCAAATTTTATAAATTTAAACTATATTCAAAGTTTTTTGTTATAGGAAAATTGTCATTCAGCAGTTTCGAAAGTTTATTTAAAATCCGTTTTACGAGTTTATAACAGTTTCGCAGTGGCGTCTAGTCCGCCATTTTGTATTTTCTGCTCCCGCCATATTTTCGCTCTGCTTTTTAACCGCGTAAAGTGTCGTACATGAGTGAAAATCATAAAAATCTGTTTTTAATGCTTATAAAAAAGGGAATGGCATCGATTGTGCATATTTTTTGTGCAAATTAAAATTATAGCATGCCCTCTATATACAAGAAAATCGTTGCAACAATCGATGAAAAAACTGGATTGCGTCCTGTGGTTTTTATTTTTATAAAAAATGACAAAATTCTTATTAGAATTAGAAATTTATTATAAAAATTCCGTTTTTTATAAAGTCAACTTTATAAAATTCTTATAAAAAAAAATTTTCTCATCAAGTGACCTTATAAAAACCAGTTACGCTTTTATAAAAAATTTCAAAAACTTGGAAAAAATGAAAATTAATGGAATGAAATATTATTATTTATTGAATATTTGAAAATAAAACAATTTAACAAAATCTTATTGAAAAATTATATTAAAAGAATATTAACATTGAAAACGAAGAGTGAAGAAAACTCTGAAAATATAGTCATTAACTGAAATTAAAAAATACAAATAACCTGAAAAATTCAGAGACATTTTATTGGAAAAACTGTTTGAATAAAAAAATTCCTTAAAAAACAAATTTTTTCATAAATTTTATACAGAAAATAGAATTTTATAAAAAAAAACTTTTTTTACAAGTTCTTGTAAGGTTACTTTTTAAAAAAAAGTTTTTCTCATAAGATTTTCATAAGATCGATCTTATAATTTTTATAATGTTTTTATAAGAATCATTATCACTAGGGGTATTGATATTATTTACAAGTATTTTTGAATTACTTTTTTTATAGTTATAACTGAATTATCATGATATAATTATTATCAATAATTGCATTCTTGAGAAACATTTGTTTAATTTCAATTTTACTTTTATTAATTACATTACAATACAAGTTATTTTTTTTATAAACAAAGATATCGTTTGTTTATGAATGTAAATAATGAAAATATGCATATCGACCGCTGCAAAAAATCTGCATGCACAATAAGTATATCCACAATGTTAACAATGCCCAAAAAATTTATGTACAATCGATACCCCCCATAAAAAAGAAAAAAAATTCAAGAAAGTATAAAATTTTTGTCTTCTGCCTTCAAGACCGTAGGCGTTAGACGGTCCGGATCCGGCACTGGCCAGAAGTCAGTATGACATCACTGAGTAAGGCCCCTTCTCTTTGGGCCCAGTAAATTATGTTTCCCAGGCCGGTGGGGAGATATATAATCCTTCGGGTCCGTAACGGACCTTTTCAAAAGTCTACAAGACCCGCGAGGGCCATGCTCGGTGCGTTCACAGTGTTCACACGCCACTGACGCGATTCCCGGGCGCTTACTTTTGCTTACTTTCTGTCGGAAACGGGCCGGTGGTGCAAAGTGAACGAGTGCGAAACAATAGACGCGAGACATTTCACGGAAGTTCGAGACTTGGATATACCCTATGATCGGATATGGTAATTTCACCGCTCATTATTTAGCGGCACCGTCATTTCAAACGGAGAAACTTATTTCACGCGTATCCCTCAATTTTCGCACGTTTTTTGCACTTTCCAAAGTCACAGGAATTACTTTTTTTCGGTCCTGTTCTTTTATTAAATTTATTTTAGTTGTTCTTTCTTTTTTTTTGGCCGTTTATAATTTTTAAACATGTTTTAGGGACATGTCTTGTATAAAAAACCTACGCTCGAGTACTTGAAATCAAAGACTATTGTGGATACTGAAAATTTAAGAAAATTTTTAAAAAAGAGACCAGTTGAGCCAAGGTCAAGAATATCTATTTCTAGAGCAAGCAAAAATAATGAAAAAAATCCCATTGAAGAAATTAAATTTGAAAGATATGATTATTGAATTAAAGGTTCTTTTCTGTATTATGAAGTGTATATTTTGCCCCACCATTAGGGCAAAGTAATGCAGTTTTCTGTAACATAAAAAAAAGGTAAATAGCATATGTATATTAAATTCCAATTCCAAAAACACGATTGCTTAAGAACAAACTTTATTCTTTGAACACTGAGTTTGAACTTTGTCAAACTAATTTATGTGAGCTGATAGTTTTTACAAAACACCTGAAAAACGAAGAAAAGTAATGCAATAATTATCGAAAATCTGAGAAAAAATATGACGTGATTGAAAATTTATAGAAAAATACTGAAAATATGAAAACTACACAGACATTTTAACCACATAAATCAAGCTTAGTAAATTTTATCGTATTATTTGAAATGTAACGAAAGATTGCAAACAACGGTGAATACTCACAGATAAGTTTAAAAAAGAAAAACTTCAAAAAAAGGACGACAGACTACTGAAACCTTATTTTTTACGGTTTTTCTATTATATTTTCAACTTTGTGTTTTATAGTGTTTTCCCATTGATGAGAAGACAGGAAAAAGTTTTTATAAATAATTTAAAAAACTACAAAGTTAAAAAAATAAATCAAAAATCACTGTAAATTTCGGAAATACACGTAAAGTACAAAAAATTTAGGGTACGAAAAAACCTTGAAAACGCACGTAAATTGATGAAAAACTATATATGAGAATATAAACATGTACATTGTTATTCGTATTACAATGTGTACAGAAATTCAGATTAATGCTATTTCATATTATCTTAAACAATGTTGATAAATGACAACTTTTCTTTAAAAAATCACTAGAAGAAACAAAAACGTATTATACTTCATGAAAAAAACGAAAAATTACTGAAAACGTGCAAATATTTTACAAAATCACAAGCTGCAACAATTGTGTAAAAGTATAAATAAGTAAATGTAACTTCAAAAATGTACAAAAGATTATGAGCTATTCCGCACGTGTATAAAAATATACAAAATTGAACAAAACTTTAATGAAATACAGAAAAAATTTGAACAATGACTGAAAAGATAACTATAAGATACAGGTACTTTAAAAAACTATAATTTTCATAAAATAAGCATTCAAACTCGAATTAGATTAAATTACTTAAAATGAAGATGATTTAAATTATTCTAAACGAATAACTTATTTTTATTTTTTTTATTTAATAATAAGGTTTTGATATATGAGTGAATAATTATTCGAAATTATTCAACTATTAAAATGAAAATGATTTATTCAATAGATATAAAATCATATGAAAAAAAACACTGTGTACAGAACAAAAAAAAAACTAGATTATGATCATAAAATGTGCAATAGCTAACAAAAATCGAGCTTAGAAAAATCGTAGGGGAAGTTGGGGAATTGTGGGCTACGTTTTTATTTTTCCAGATATCTTGAACAAAAATAAAATTTTTTTAAAATATTAAAAAAGCATTATATTTTGCATATGAAAAGGTTGCTGTAGTTTTTTGGGTTTTTTTCACTTTTTTTTTTCACAAAACTTTGGTGGATAATAAAAAGTTAATGATTTTAAAATTTCAAAAATTGTTGGGGAATTGTGGGCCACAACATAAATTAAGTCAATACCTACAAATTTCTGTGTAAAAACTTTATAAAAATATTCAAAATGACAAAAAAATTCACATATACAATTTAAGCACGTGAACGTGTGGGCAGAGGTAAAGACACATTTTGTATGGATACAATAATAAATTATAAAATATGGGCATATAAAATATACACAATAACAAAATATAGACACAATATGGACACATAATAAATACACAATAAAAAAATTTATAAGTATGTCAAAAAAGTCGAAACACCGGTGGCCCACGATTCCTCACAAAAAGTGGGACATATGGTGGCTTGATTATGACTCGACGAAATTTTATGCGAAATTCCTTTTGTATATTGAAATGCCAATCTATAGCGAAAATTATCAGCCCATTTACTTAGGTTGATTCGTAACGATGCGTTAGAAATTGATGCACGAGAACGATACAAATAAATTCTTAAAGAAATTTTTTTTGAGGTTGGTATTGGACTGCATGCTAGGGACGTATACATCGGTGAACTACTAACGAAAAAATATGCTTGTTATGAAGGAAGACTTTGACATTTGTATCGCACTATACAACTCGACATATGAACGATACATAGCAGTGGCCCACAATTCCCCATGGCCCACAATTCCCCACTTTCCCCTACGTTATTTATAAAAGTAATTAAAATTTCAAAAATCAATATATTTATTCATTCACTTTTCACGAACTTTCATGATTCTTCTGTTATTCACAAAATCTTAAAGTTTAACTTATTATTATTTTGTACTGGTGATTTAAAAAAAGAAAGTACCTTTTTTATATTTCTTGTATCTATGCCATACTGCTTTATTTACAACAATTTCATTTCATAAAGGCTACGTTAACTTCTTCTATATAATCTTAAATACATTATTTTAAGTTAAAATTGTTTGTTAACAACCCCCCCCCTCCCTCAACAACAGAAAATTTCTGCTTGAGAATATTTTGCAACGAAATCCAAATTTACTATCTCAATATCCTGTTAAGCAAATAAAATTTTATTCAAAAAATACCTATATGAAAAAATTTTAATGTTACTCTCAAGGCTTTACTTTCCTTTATTCGCCTATCGCAAGCTTCATTGACTTTGTAAATGCAACTCATTCGTGTCTACAAAAAAAAGGAAAAAATCCCCAATAGAAGGTAGGGCAATTGTATTACGTACACCACTATAAATCGCACATTTTCGCCGTATATACCTGTTTTTCAAGTAACGAACATATAATTTGACGAAAAAAAATTACCAACTGGCAAATTCTCTCTAAAAAACTCGTCAGATCAACTTTTTCACTTATGTCATTCCATATTCAGCGGTTTGTTCACGCGATTTCACTTTTAGTTAAGCCGCAAAAAATTTTTTTCACCGCTGAAAAACTTATCGCGATCTGAAATGTGGAGCGGCTTTTTTCAAATCTTCGTGCCTCCGGCGAAATCGCTGTAAATCCATTAGCATAATAAGGAGATAGAAATTTCGTTCCTCGACTTTTCCCTTGTTTTTCGTTGTTCCTAATTTGGACTACACTCGGAATTATTCCATTAGAATTAATGTCGATTGCGAAAAAGTATTTTATGTTCCATAAATCCGAGAGAAATGTGATTCACGTGTGCTCATTGAGATTTTTAGAAAGTGCGCCTTTTTTGTGGTGGGCACTTTTTTTCTATTTTGATCCGGCGAAACCAGTTTGCGCGAAAGTTTATTCATTAATGAAACGCTGCAGTGAAAAAATATTAGTTGTTTTTTTTTGGAGCAGATTTGAATCTTGTGGGTTTTTGTGTGTTGTCTTTTTGGATTTGTTAGATAGGTTCATAATTCTTGATAAACTTAAATATAGGTCATTTCATGACAGATGTAACACAACAAAAATTTTTTTTTGCGTAAAATACCTTTTTTTCAAGATCTCTATATGAAAAAATTTGATACGCATTTTTTATTTTAGTATGATATGTAAAATAAACGAGGATAAATATTTGAATAATAGCTCTTTCGAAAAATTAACGATTTTCAATTGTATTTAATTTTAAATAATTTTTTATTTTTATTTATCTAAACATTTATTCTTCGTTAATTTTGCATATCATACTAAAATAAAAAATACGTATCAAATATTATAAAAAGAACTGAAAGAAAGTATTTTACACAAAAAAAACTTTTGTGGCAAATTTCCCTTATACATTTTATTAAATAAATATAACTGCATTTATTTATTATTTAACAATATATTTATTTGTTGAAAAATTCAGCATAAAAAATATTATAATATGGTTATGAATTTCAAATTTACAAGAGTTTTTTAATACAAGAGAAAAAAGTCACACACATTTATCGCAGAACTCATAAATAAATATATGATAACAAAAAAGCCTGCAAATTAACGAGCATTACAAAAAAAATGTTCACCTGAATGCTCAGTACAGTTATAAAATGTCATAAAATTCTGACTACACAGATTCGAGGTGAGAACTGCCGCCGCTAATAAAGCAATAAAGCGTTCAAAAAGGTTATTAATATCGCAATGGCGCAACGCTTTCGCACATTTTTTTAAGTTATCGATAAATCACAGTGCAGTGAATGCATATTATAAATTTGATTTACGATTTCCTGCCATAATGATATCAAACAATAACGAATAAAGTTTTAAAGCTAAATTAAAACGAATCTGAAGGGTCATTTTCTATTTCCGGGCAATATTATTTTACTGTATCATTCTGAGTAGATCAAAATTTTTCAAAAAGTATCGTGAAAAACTCAGAAGAACACACTACACTACGTAATTGACAATTAATTCCGGAATTCATTAGAGCGTATAATAAGCAATTGAGAAATGAGGTGACTTACACGATTGGCATGAAGAGAAAATAACTTTTTCACGAATGCGATGAAAACCATGTAACTTCCACCCTGTAAAAATTTTTTTATTTATTACTCATTTCAGATTTGTTGCTTAATACCAAAGATTGAATTTGAAATTTGATAGTAAGAAAAATGTAATAAAATTTAATTTAATCAAAGAAGTTAAAGGATTTTCCACAAAAATATGTCAAAATACGAAAAATTCTGTAAGTTTATACATGTCATTTTGAACATGAAAATAATTTATGAGATAATAGATTATGATGAAAAATGATATAAAATATGCCAAAAAAATTTTTGAATGATCATGAATAAAGCCCCTTCTGAAAAAATTCAATTGGATTTTCAATTGGAAAACCGACCATTTCTCCAATTTGATTTTTTCAATTGGAGGATTAATAGTCAAATAGTCCAATGATGTTATAATAATTGTCATTACATTTCCTTTTACATAATAGACAGGACCCTGTTCCGTGGAACATGGTTCGCAACGGGGCGCCATTTTTCCTTTTCACTTCACCTATTGCATGTATCGAGCACGCGAAAATATTTCAAATGTTATTCCCACATTCCCGAACTTTCTGGGAACGTTCGTCCAAAGCTGAAGCGTGGCAAAAAAAGGCTTGTGCATTGTCTGAAAATGAACGGAGAGCGTGTTGCAATAGGGGTCAGTGTGTGAACAGCTCCCCGCCGATGAAAGTCGGCGGCCTGCCTTCGGCATCGTCTTCCGGGTCCTTGAAACTCTCTCTGTTTTTCTCACTTTTCTAGACCTTGAGAGATATTTTTCCAAAAAGTAATTTCCCCGGTTAGAAAGCCAATCAAAAGACGGTGAAAGCGAAAATCCAGATCCGTCCGTGTCATCGTCGTCGAACCTTGAATCTAGGTCTCGACGAAATTTCATTCCAAAGTTGTTTTTTTCCATGTTTTCATTTGCTGGAAGCTTTTTTTTAGAATTCTGATTCCGCAATCAGTTTCACTTGTTCGAAAATGACATTTCTAGCGGACGTGCCAAATCGCGTGCCAAGTTCTTGAATTGTATACATTGATTATTTTTTAGAAGAGCAGGAAATTTTACTTTTCTCAGAAGAATTTGCTATTATAAAGGCTAATCGATATGTTTATGTAATTATCGTGGAAGCATTATTCATAATATGTAAATGACTTATCGCCAGTCACGATCAATTCAGACGATAGGTTTCAAACTGATTTGGAATGATTTGTTGATAATAAGTTATGTTTTTTTAATTGCTTGAAATTATAAGTTTTTTTATTAGAATATCGAAAAGTATTTAACGATTTTGAAAATTTTTTAGTATAATACATGGTTTTTGTAAGTCTGCTGCATTTTCGAAATTTGCCACAATCTGTAAAATTTATGAACACTCTCTGAAATTATACGATCTTTTCAGATCTTTTTAAATTTTATAGAATTATTGACAATATTTGACAAATTCAATGTTGTTATAATATTTTAAAGTTCTTACAATTTCAAACATATTGCAAACTATTCAAAACGTTCCTTATTTCGTTGAAATTTGTCCAATTCATTGAATTTATTCGTAGTTTTTCATATTACTCAAGTTTTTTTAATTTTGATAACATAAAAATGGAAAAAACATCTTGCATATTTCAAAAAGATATAATTAACACAGTCTACGAAATTGATGAGGATATCTTGAAACTCTACCAAATTTTTTATTCTTACTGATAATTTTCGTAATTTCCGATGTTTTTTAACTTCACGGAATTCCCGAAGCATAATAAAAACTATTTAAAATTCACCAAACTTTATAAAAATTCGTAAAACAATCTCAAGTTTTTGTTTATTACGTTTCGATGCTTTTCAGGTGTTTTAGATTTTTATAAAAAAATAAACATTGTCATACATATAGTGTAGAAAAACAATGAAATAAACAATAGATACAACATTTACAGAAAATTTTTGGAATTTTGAAAATTTTTCAAATTAGCTACATAAAAATGTTGATAATCTTTAAAATTTTTTTAATTTCCAACATAGTACAAATCTTCGTAACTTTTCAAATTTCAATAAAATTATTGCAACCCATTAGGAATTTCAGAAATAAGAAAATTTATTAAAAATTAAAAATATATTTATTCGAAGTACAATTAAATAATAAACGAAAGTTACTGGATAAATGAACATTTTCTGAAATTCTATAAAATATATAGATCTTTGAAATTCGTATTATATTGTTATTCATTAATATTTTTATGATTTTGATCATAATAAAAAATTTCTTTTAACTTTCCACATATTTAAAAATTTTTCCTGCACATTAACATTTTTGGTAATATATCTTTTTTTTTTCAAGTTTTCCAGCAATATATATAAGATATGGGGCAAAACACGTCAAGTGTACCCGCTCGAAAAAATTACTGTCACGGATGTTGGCGAAACTTTGTGAAATTAGTGCTCTATTGGTCTATATTATTTGTGCAGAACGGGGGGAAGAAATATGAACGGGTTGCCTAGATACAGGGACCTCAAAACTCAGCGTTTTTTCGGCACGACCATTTTCGTTGCTTTATAACATCTATAACGTTGAGTTTATCAAAATTATGCATTAGAGGTTTTTTTACTATTTTTCCTGCTCTTTCGGAAAAAAATAATTATAATTTATTTTGAATAATATTTCGATCGAAAAAAATGAATTTAAACACATTTCTCA
>JAPYZL010154526.1:0-13179 GCA_030522825.1 Platygaster orseoliae
CCGAATAAAATGATGTATCTATGCATGCAATAGAATACGTTTCAAATGGACTGCATAGGATTGTCCCGAAATGGACTCAAACGTTTTGCTATCTGGGCAGTCCATGTACTTAAAGGTCTATGGCAAGGATCCTTCGCCGGCATAGACATTACAGTATATGGACTGCTAGTACTCCTATCTACTCCAGCAAATGTTCGTGGCGAAACATCGTAGTCCGTACGGTCAATTTTACGTCTGTATGTGTGTATATGTGTAAGCGTATGTATGAATATGTACATAAATGTATGCATTATTTTGACCATACGAACTAAGATGTTTTGCCATGACAATGCGCCCTATAGTAGTTCATATACTGTAATGTCTATACTCGCCGGGCGACTTGATATAATATAAAGATATACCTGAATATTGGCACCGTCCTTTTTGGGTGACCCACGACCTCAGGTGGTGTCTATTCAAAATAAACTCTTTCTTTCGCGAACTAGATATATTTTGCAATGAATTTTTAGAGCGTGTAACAGCAAAAATGAATTGCTAGTCTAAAATTATATAAAACAATTTTTTGTATGAAAAAAAGGGCCAATATTTCACAAGTTATAATGCGTTGTTAATACTATATTTATTTATTAAATTACTCGAAAATTCGATCTGGCACAGCAAAAACCTTCAGGGATACCATTCAGAGGGTCATGACTGCCCATTCTGCATATGTTCGTAAATACATTTCTTCAAAAGTTTGTTTTCGTCACACAGTGTTATTTAAGCTGAAGGTATCGAAATAGATAAAATTTTCAAAAAAGTTCAATTCCGTTATAGTGGTACTTAGAAAAAACTATTTAACACATCGAGTTATTTATTTATTTATTTTTTATTCACGATGTTTAAATAAAAAGAAGATTATTGATGATGTAAAAATTGCACAAGCACGTGTTCAATGCTGCGTAAGTTACAAAATATGACGAATTTAAAAAAACCTTTCTACAGTAAATTTCAGACATTGTTAAGACTAGGAATAAACAACAAATAAATGTTTTTTCCCAAATTCTGAAAGTAAGGTACCCCCTTGAATCTTAAAAAAATATTCAAGGCAATGTACTTGAAACCAAGATGGAAAAGGGTAATACAGATAATGCCTGTCATAAAATTTAAAAATTTACGGTGCAATCTCGACAATCCGTTTTCAGGAACTGAGTAGTTAAAAATATATCGTTTCACATAAACTTGGTCGGTTGTTTGAAGTCAGAATTACGGGATTTCGTAAACTTCTATCATAAAAAAGTGCAAGTTTCTTTATTCGGTGTAAAAATCTCTGAAGTTAATAAACGTCAAAAAACTTTGAAGTACTGTGAAATTGGAAAAAGTTACTAGACATAAATATAATATTATATACACATAGAAACCTTGAATCTCAATTATTTTTATTGACTTTAATTTTCAGGATAATTATAGTTTGAGTCTAGAGAATTTGAATTATCAGTCAACTGAAAATGAGAACTATGTGTAAAACCCTCCCAAAACTATCATTTTTGTTTTTACATTCGCTGTAATCATCAGTTGTTAGATTTCACTTTACTTTGGAGTTGTCACACTGTATAATTACAAAATTGAAGAATATACAAATGAAAAAAATTTAGCACTTTTCAAAATTCATAGTATAGTAAGTGATTGAAATGCTGTATAACAACCTTCGCTTTGAAAAGTGAAAACGAAATCGAATCCGAAACTGATTTTAAACGGGAAAAAAAATGTATCAAATCCTCTCACATGGCTCAACTGACTCCGATTGCGAGCGAAGCTATCGGAAGAAACGTTGTGTAGAAAAAAATAAAAATCTAGAAAATCCAGCATGATCTTTACGAGATTTCCCTTGCTCCTCGAAAAACACCGAGTAATGGATGCGCGTTATCGATCGATAGAAACTTTTTCAACGCCACAATCCCAAGTCTCCCAAGTTTGTGAATTTTCATCCAAAACTTGACAAATTTCAAATTCAAATATTTTACCACTAAACATAAAACTGATTATGTCAGAATCATTATATTGGGGTTTTTCTCTGAGTATTGAAAATCATCCATATTTTCATGTTCAAAATGTGAATTTTCAGAGGTACATCGAATTTTCCAATCTAATATTTTGTAACTCCAAACTTCATTAGTTTATACATGCGTATCATTGAATAAATATTTATGACCAAACTGTTGAGGATATTTTACTTCTACTTCCGTCACTCACACAACTATCATGCCAAACAGGGGCGTGGGCAGAGGGGATTTAATTAGTTAAAAGCCGTCTCGAAATTTGGGTAAACCTAATAATTATTTATGAAGTATAATGGTAATAAATAACACATTATGAAAATGCTTATAACAAAATAATGCAAAAACATTAAAATAATGATAACAAAAATTAAGTAATCAATAACGATTCTGGTAATATATATATTTATAAATGAAATGCTGTTCGTTAGACACTCCATAACTCAAGAACGGCTCGATGGATTTGCCTAATTTTTTTTTATTTTGTTTGTAAGGACCTGCAGAAGGTTTATAGCAAAAAAGTTTGAAAATTTTTTTTTGTATAAGAGTTGAAACTCTATTCTATCATATATTCCGAAGAGAAAAAACGACGTATCTAGATACAAACAGCTTAATAAAACGATTAGCATTTGAAGTGTCCAATAACCGGGCAATGGACAGTTACTGGGACTTTTACCTTACTACAGAAAAATTAAATCTACGTGAAAGCTAGAAATTCAAAAAAAACTTTGAACCCTGGAGCATTGGATTTCGAAAATCTACAAATAAACTGACGAAAATTCCAGAAAATTGTTCGAATTATCTATATAAACACTGAGAAAATACTTCAAGCCGATAAAATCTGAAGGGGTAATGTTTTTTGGAAAATATTATGAAATATTTAGATATAGGGGAGACCGGGGCTGGTTGGCGGGGTTTTTGTTTTGGAATTTTTTGCGCTTGAATAGTTACTGTCTGAAACGTTTGCAATACATCAAATGAAAGAATACATCTTTGGATACATTTGAGAATTTTTCCTTAGCATTTATTTATTTATTGAAAATTTTTCATAACACCTAAGATGACAAGAAAAATCCGCCAACCTGCCCCGATCTCGGGGCAAGTTGGCGGTATGTCCGGGATAGGTTGGCGGTTCTTGATTGAAACATTGATACACAATCAGTTGCTGCATGTATGTAACTTGAATTCTTATTATAATTATTTTAATAACATTATAATGTCTATCTATGAAGTATTTTTCAATTTATTATTTATTACAATACATATATATATTTTTTTTAATTTTCTTACATGCATCACGACGTATTTGCTGGTAGATATCAATACCCGGTTCTGTCTTCACCTATTACAGAACTCCAAGAATAATTATTAACACAACTGGGAAATTCAACGAAATGTCGCAACCGACATTGGAAGTAATTAACAATCGTGAATAGTTGATATACACTTGAAATTTAATACAATTGCCATAAAAAATCATCCGCCAACTTGCCCCATATCACACACCGCCAACTAGCCCCAATCTGGTTTTTCACATAAATATAAATTTAATAAACATACTTTTGAGGCAATATGGGCAACCAATGCAGAATCTTTAAATATAGTCTACAAACTGTAGAAAAATTAAAATGAGCCAAATCCCTCTATCGAATTAATCCCATTCATCACAAATAATTTGTAAGTAGTAAAATTTACTCAACACGCATGAAAAACCAGAAAAACCGATAAGATACACAAAACAATTTTTCATTTTCTGAAAGTACGTCAGATGATGTGTTTCACATTACTTTTGATATACTCAGAGAAGTGGCAGCACATGTCAAATAGATTTTTAGAAAAACGCAATCCGCCAACTTACCCCGACCACCAACTAGTCCCGGTCTCCCCTAATACTTCGAATGCTAGAGCATTAAATTCTGAAAAATTTATATATATATATATATATGCGCGCACGTGTGTGTGTGTAGTTATTCCAAAAAAATGATCAAGCGGAGCCAAATTTGATCAATTGGGGTTAAATTAATAAAATTTGAGACTGGGTTTAATTAATGATGATAAAAAGGAGAGGAAGGACTTTTTAGTATTGCCATATATGGAAAAGAATAGGAAACAGATCGAGAGTATTTTAAAAAAGGAGAATTTACATGCCGTTCATTGAACTAATAATAGGTTGAATGGGTTGATTATAAAGAGAGGTAAAGATAGAGTAGATAAAATGGATCAACAAGGAGTTGTATATAAAATAAAATGTAAGGACTGTGATTATACATATGTGGGCCAGACTAAACGTTGTTTAAGAACTATAGTAAAGAAACATGAAAGTGATGTCAGAAAATTAAGCCTTAATCATTCAGTTGTGACGAAACATGGAATTGAAAAGAATCATGAATTTTAATGGAAGGGGATTGAAATTTTGGATAGAGAATCATGTTATAGGAATCGGTCTATTTCGGAGATGATTTTTATTAAAGGGACAAGGAATACGATAAATAGATAAGTTGATACTGAGTTTTCGAGTTCAGTTAACGATAGATCTATCGATGACGTAGTTTAGTTTTCTTATCAGTTCGTTCTTCATAAAAGTAGTATACATGAAAATAGAATTTTTTTAGTACAAGTTCTGATACTGCCTATTGAGGTTCCCTTTTTGCTTTTAATAATTATGGGAATGGAACAGTTTGGCTTTTGTATCTCCCTCCGATGATTCGTTTTTATAAATGACAGTGAGGTTTTACGATTTGTAATATGACGATAATTGCAAGATTTGATATATACCTCAAATAGATATGGAGATTTTTATTGTACTGAACTTGTTATGGTGACTTTAAGACTACTATATTGTAAGTGAAATTATTTATTGAATTATTTATTAATTATTTATTGAATTATTGATGTAGAAAGGCTCTGATTTGATGTAAATCTTTGTAGTTTTTCTGAAGAGGGTCAAATAAATGACCGAAAGCTAGAAAAAGAAGAAAATTGGTGGATGTAATTATTTAACCCCAATTGATAAAATTTGGCTCCGCTTGATCGTTTTTTTGGAATAGTCATATATTGAAAATGGAGCGATATTCAAATAAGTATATATATAGTAATCTATAATACAAAAAATGTTTTTAAGTAATGAAAAACATTACGAAATTTCATATAGGTATAACTAAAAGCACGAAAATACAGGAAGTTCATAAAATACTCAAAATCTATGTACATTTTCTCTAAGAAATCTATAAAAAAACTGAAAATTTATAAAAATTTCGGAGTATCAAATTTATTACAATAATAAGGAATCCACAAATATATACTAGAAATCTATAAAAATACGAGAAAGTATTTTTATAAATCAAAAATACGAAAAAAAAACCATAATAAATGATACAAAAAAACAATGTTGGTATAATTTTTTTTTAATTTGTATGACTTCGAAACTTAGAGCACTAAATTCTAAAAATTTTCATGGGAATTCACGAAAAAACCATAAAATTGTTCAAATTTTATAAGTACTACAAAATACGAAAAATGCATTCGTAACTGAAAATCTGTGTAAAAAGATATTGTTTTTTGAAAAATCCATATAGATACTTGAAATTCACAAAACTTTTGATAATATGGAATCGAATTCTATAAACTTATAGAGCAATACTAGAAATATATGAAACACCGTAAATGACTACAAAATAAATAAATTACAAAAAACACGAAAAATCCAGAACGGTACTGAAAATCTTTCAAAACTATTCCCTAGAACATTGAATTTTCTAAATTCATGCAAATATCCATTATAAAATCATAAAATCCTTCAAATAGTGTAAACTTTGAATAAATGAAAAAATTTCTAAAATTATTACAAACAAATTAGAAGACATTGTGTGCCTCTCGGAGGTATTTTGCCGGCTCAGGACGTTTACAAGACGAGGTAGATGTCCGAGGCGAAGCCGAAGAAATCGTGTCGGAGGCTTGCATAAAGTCCGAGAACGAAAAAAATACCTCCGAGAGGTGCACACGATATTTTACATTCCTCGTAACATTACTCTTCTTCCGTTTCCGGCCTGAAAAGTTGATTTTTTGGTCTAGGTCGGAAAAGTAACGTCATAAGGCATATAATAGTATATTTCGTCCTCGGGAGAGATCGCCAATTTTAGCAAAGCTGAAGGTTTTCTCCCGAGACGAAGTCGAGGGATAAAATCGGCTGAGACAAAATTGGCGATACTTCATGAGTGCGAACGATATTTTTCATCACGATAGCCTCAAAGTCACGTCAAAATGTCAGGTTTGAGGCTAGAGTGATGAAATTAGTATTTATGTAACAAAGGGCTGAAAGCAGTTTTTTTTTACTTGCGAGAATAGTGTTCAATACGAAGTTTTTACGTGGGCGCCGAAGGAGTCTAAGTTAAAAAAGAGTATTGAAACATTATTCGAGTAAAAAAAAATTGCTTAGCCCCGTGTTGCGTATACTATTTTTTCCCTTACATACATGTTTGAGGGTGTTTGAGGGAAAATGTGGAACGACGAGTGACTTTGTAAATTTTTTTCCCTAGGGCAAGAAGGACCACTTTTTTGCGCGAGTGTAAAAAAAATCACTTTTAGACCCGCTCTCTTGGGAAAAAAACCCTGAAAACAAATTTAGATAGGATTAGAAAAAAAATTATCCTTAACTCAGTGATTTGAAAATCATGAAAATCTGTTTCTATGCTTATATACGTCAATGAAAAATAAAATTTTTTAAAATGAAAAAAGGGAAACTCTAAAGCTTAATAGTTATAAACCTAACTTGAAAACTCTGAAACACGAAAAAATCGAAAAATCGCACTATTGGAAACAGATCTTCAGATATGAAAAATTATAAAATCCCGAAGAAAATACATTTTTGTAATAAACACTCGCGAAAATTTTTTCTACCAACGTGCTTGATGCTAATTTGTAAAAACCTCATTCTAGTCCAGTCTAAAAGTCTAGAAAAACAATAACAATGCAAATTTGCTGATTAAAAACTCGAAACAAGGTGCAAGAACTTGTTTTACATGGCTCTAGGAATCGCACCTACCGCAGAATTGTTGAGTAGAAAAAAAAAAGGGAAAATCCTGGAAAATCGCGATCATCGCGAGATTTCCCTTGCGCTTCGAAAAGGGTCGGGTAATGAAATGCGTGTTATCGATCGATCGACAGGAATTGAACAGTCAGCACCTGGACCCCGTGGAAGTGTTCCGAGGTATTCCATACGCGGCGCCTCCCGTGGGGCAGCTACGCTTCAAATCCCCGGAGCCACCGGTTCCTTGGCCCGACCTCAAACTCGCGGACTCTTTCGGCCCTGTTTGCCCCCAAAACTTTCCCGACCTCGAGAACGTCACCCACATTCTCACGGACATGCCGAAAGGTCGCTTCAAGCAGCTGCAGAGTTTGGCACCTCATTTGACGAACCAGAGCGAAGACTGTCTCTTTTTAAACATGTAAATGACGAATTTTGTAATTTTTTCGTCATTATTATTTGTTTATGTACTGTACAGTGGCGGATACAGGATTTCAAAAAGAAGACGGCACTATGAAAATTGAATCTTATATGAAGACCCTGACAACCCAGATGCAACGCTATAGCGTTGCAAATTCCGTTGCACTTTTTAAATCGTTAGAAATATAATTTAAAAAAGTCCATGCAAGGGTGAACTATTAAATATTGCAGCTTAGAGATTTCTACACCAGTATTAATGCAAAACTTACCGCAAAAATCGTTAATCAGCATTTATTTCAAGTTCAATAAATTATGTGACATATGCATAACTGATTTATTTAACGTTCAATAAATGTTAATATAGCGTTATTTGCAGCGGTTTTTTTGTCATAACTGATGCAGAAAACTCTACTCAAATTCTACCAACGTTTCATGTGTGAGCTGTTTCAAAAGATATTTATTACGAGTTAAAAAGTGCAACAGAAAGTGCTACGGAGTAGCGTTGCATTAGCGTAGCATTTAGGTTGTCAGAGGATGCAACAAAATCAAGAGATGACTTGAAATTCAAATATATTTTCAAATTTTGTCTGCGGTCATAATTACTTTCAAGCAGGCAGATTTTGAATTAAGAAGATATCCTTATTTAAGGGGGACTTATCATGTAATACCTCATTTCCGAGCGATATATTCAAAAATTGAGTACTAGAAAACTACAAATGATTTCGGGAAGCAGTTTTTTGTAATGTTATCATTCATTATTGAACTTTCCATAGTTTTTTTTTGGTTTTACATAAAAATAACGTATGTGACCTCTGCACGTCCTTCACTGCATCCTGTCCAGGGCGCACGGGGTGAACGATTTTGACCGATCAGATGATCTGAAACCAAAAAACCTTTACAATTTATTTTTCTTATCCCCTTGGCTATGGATAGACACGAGCTTTTTTTGAAATTCTAGTCCAAAAATTTTTAGCAGCCTTAAATAGCAGAAAAAAAGTACAGAAAGAAAACTTTCTTTTTTCAAAATTCTATTACTTTAAGAATTTTTTGAATTTTAGAAAAAGCTCGTGTCTATCCATAGCCAAGGGGATAAGAAAAATAAATTTTAAAGGTTTTTTGGTTTCAGATCATCTGATCGGTCAAAGTCGTTCACCCCGTGCGCCCTCGGTACTTTTGATGAGGACGCAATGAAGGACGTGCAGCGGTCAAATTCGTCATTTTTATGTAAAACCAAACAAACTATGTGAAGTTCAATAATAAATAATAAAATTACAAAAAAGTGCTTCCCGAAATCATCTGTAGCTTTCTAGTAATCAATTTTTGAATATAGCTCTCGGAAATGAGGTATTACATGAATAGACCTTCTTAAGGTGAGGGGATCGCTGTTGACGTGCGAGAAAGACGCAGAGAAAGGAGAGCGCGTGAGTGGAAGGGAGATGCCAAGGTGAAAATGAACCCCACGCCTTAAGGAAAATACTCTAGTACGTCACCGTGGGTGAAATTTACACTTTAAAAATTAAATCATATCTTAGGATGCAAAAAAACTAAGGCGTGACTTGAAATTCAAATATCACCAATTATCAAGTCTACGTTCATAGTTACTTTAAAGTATGTAAGTCTTAACCCTTGACGGCCACTTGGGTTAATTAATTACCCCAGACTCAGAAGCAGTGAAATTAGAGGTCTAAAACTTTTGAAATTGCTAGAAGTAACGACATTTTTCGGTAGTAGACAGTAGTGAGATGTGACTCTATTACATAGGAAGTCGAAAAAACGTGTGATGGTACTTTGAGCGTCCGTTTTCTCGGCGTGGGGTAACTAGTTACCCCAGTGTGGCCGCAACCGTTGCTCGGAAGAGATCTTTGTTTTTTGAAGTCGACTTGATTGTGATGTCAAACGACCACATACAGGTCAGTTCTTGATATTGAGGTAGTAATCTTTGCGTGCAAACAACGCATTACACTGTGCGACAAAATTTAACTTTGGTCTACGGGATGAATGCTCATTATCAAAAATCGATTGTATATGATCCTTGAAACATCCCTGCTAAAGCATTTTCCAAGGTTAGCTCTTGTTTAAAAGTTATTTAATTATTTAGTTTTTAATTCTTGGCCATCTTATTTTCCGCAATAAAGATCCAATTTTTATAAAACGAAAAACCAAATCCACATTTTTGATGTCAATAAATTATTTCCCGTTATCAGTTTTTTGAAAAACCTCTTGTGTCGCAAAATTCACTTTTCGTCAAAAACCCATTATCTTTTTTCGGAGAAAGTGAATGGGCCCCGTGGGGGCCTGTACCTTAAGGGGGGAAGTACCTCTTGAGGCCGAGAAATTTTGAGATGTATTTTTGGAAAAATGAAACGGCGCACACAAAAATTGATATTGTTCATATCTAGGGCAATATTCCAAGATTAAAAAAAAAAAATATTTTTTACATTATGTTAAATAAAAAATTAATTGACTTTTGGTTAATTCCCTGACAATTGACATCGAAATTGGCGTAATCGATCCTGGCCACAATTTTCATCTGAAATCATGAAACCAAACATTTTTTTACTCGAGAGGATTTTTTATCCTAGCTGGACTAGGATCTTTGCAAAATTCAAACTTTAATCATGAAAATCATTGTTTAAAAAAATTTTTTTTTTTAATTTTTTGGTTTCGCAACAAATTAACCACAGACTTATAGCTTAAGTTCGAATTTTGCAAAGATCGTAATCTATCTAGGATAAAAAACCCTCTCGAGTAAAAAAATGTTTGGTTTCATGATTTCAGATAAAAATTGTGGCCAGAATCGTTTACGCCAATTTCGATGTCAGTTGTCGGGGAATTAACCAAAAGTCAACTAATTTTTTATTTAACATAATGTGAAAAATGTTTTTTTTATATCTTGAAACATTGCCCTAGATATAAACAATCTCAATTTTTGTTTGCACCGTTTCATTTTTCCAAAAATACATCTCAAAATTTCTCGGCCTCAAGATAGAGCGTTTAACAAACCGAGCGTTCAAGTGGAAATGATTCGACGCCCAGGGGGCCCATTCACTTTTTCCGAAAAAAGGTGATGGGTTTTTGATGAAAAGTGAATTTTGCGACAGAAGAGGTTTTTCAAAAAACTGATAACGGGAAACAATTTATTGGCATCGAAAATGTGAATCTGGTTTTTTGTTTTATAAAAATCGGATCATTATTGCGGAAAATAAGATGGCCAAAAATTAAAAAACTAAATAATTAAATAACTTTTAAACAAGAGCTAACTTTGGAAAATACTTGGGCGGGGATGTTTCAAGGATCATATGTGACTTGGAATCAGGAAATAGGGTTTGAGAGAAAAAGCCGTAAAGCTCATATTACCTTTACGCTCTGCGTAAATGTAGGCCTTACGGCTTTCCCCCTCAAACCCTATTTCCTGATTCCAAGTCACATATACAACCGATTTTTGATAATGAGCACTCATTCCGTTGACCAAAGTTAAATTTTATCGCACAGTGTTATTTATACGCCCAAGCTACTTGAAAACTATAGTAGAGTCACTGAAAGATATGCTGTCAGATGTAGGCAAGAGAGGTCAGGAGTTTGGCAAAGCATATCAAAACCGCGAACTGGCAGAACAACATTCAGTTGTTAAACTATGAACAGAACATTCTAGAAAGTCAATTAAATTAAAAGAAAGCTAATAAAACTGAAAAAAATTCATGAATTATAATTTTTGTGAATTTTCACTACAGTATTTTTGTATAATTAAATATATTTTTTGGATGATCGATTGATACTGCTATTTTCTGATGGTTATGGTCTATATTGTGCGCACGACCCTAAAACTTCCGCCTTTTATAGTTGACAATGGCGAAAAATGATTTTTTTCCCTGAAAAAAGCCGTTTTTGATGAATTTTCACCTCAATGACCAGTTTTTTGAACGCCATCTTTAAGTTGACAGATAAAAATAGTTTTAAGTGTTGAAGAACTCATCAACAAACACGGAATAATCAATGAGAAGTCTTCAAACACTCATATGTCTTGTAGAACTTGGTTTTTCAGTGTGGGGTAATGAGTTACCCCATGTGGCCGCTATGTGGCCTGGCTGAGGTGTGGCCGCTAAGGGTTAAGGTACCTTAAAGGTACGTCTACATGGACACGCGACGAGCGACAAGCGATTAGCGGCGAGCGACGAACATTGTTGACACATCAGTCAATGACGACTTTTTACCGCACGCAACACAAGTATATAATTTATCCATTCTTAAAAAGATCCTAAAAAACGAGTACACGAGCGATTAATTGCTTAAGCAAAAAAATACGAAACAGGTGCGATCACAGATGATCTTTCCCTCGTCACTCGTCTTATGCGCCTCGTCGCCGCGCTGAATGTCAAAAATTTTAAAAACGAATCAGATCCACTGCGCGTCGTCGCCGGCGATCATCGCTCGTCGTTCGTCGCTCGTCGCGCGACCATGTAAAGGATTAAGAACACATAGAGAAAAAGTATGCTTCTCGAGCATGAAGTCGTCCACCTCGCGAAGGCTGGCTCCACCAGTGCTCGAGAAGCATGAATTCCAT
Source organism: Platygaster orseoliae (assembly GCA_030522825.1). Lineage (NCBI taxonomy): Eukaryota > Metazoa > Arthropoda > Insecta > Hymenoptera > Platygastridae > Platygaster > Platygaster orseoliae. The sequence goes on from JAPYZL010154526.1 coordinate 12,041, forward strand.
ACCATCTCAGCACAGATGCTTGCTTTTAAAGCATGACGTGAATCGTGAACGGGAAGCATGGCACGTATACTTAGAAATCATTGAGTCTACGCCTTAACCGTGTGACTTCTGTGTCGTAAAAGCAAGAAGGTGACTATGCTTCGATGGCATGATTTCCATGCTTCGATTGCATAATTTCCATGCGTTTGGTATCTTACATGGAATTCCTGCCTCGACGCTCGACCTTCATCCCTGCACCGCGTTGTCCTCTCTATACTTCCTTTCTTTTCCCCACTTATCCCCACCCGCGTTTCTGGCACGTACTAGGGATGCGCGATACGGATACGATACTCCAGGTATCGATTTTTTTCACACAGTATCGACGATTAAAATCGACGATACTTACAAGGAATGATACTTTCGATATCGATTTTTTTTCAATCGATACTTTAAGTATCGACGGACAAATTTTTTAGTTTTGCCATGTACCAAAATGGAGTAAAATTTGTCCACTATAAATGAGTGTAGTTACAGACCACGGTGCAAAATTATAATCCCCATGAAATGTAGGGACTATTAAAGGTATTACCATCATGAATAAAATTCAAGATCCTAAATGTGGGACCGAATCAGACTATATTTTTCTCTATCTATTCTTTCGATTAGTAAAATTTTTATGAATTAAAGATGAATTAACTATTAAACAATTTCTTTTTATTCGATTTTCTTACTTTTTTTAATCTTAAAATTCAACTCTGTGTAACTTAATTAGCTAAATTAACTATTACAAATTTTCTGGAGTATTCATATAACAGCTATAACTATTGAAAAAAAAATCTCTGACGATATCGATTATATCGTGGTATCGATACTTTTCTTGCACGATATATCGATTTTCGATTTGAAGGGGCCACGATACTTTTCGATACCGATTCTCGATACTTGAGCTCGCGATACGCATCCCTAGCACGTACCTTTCTGTTGGAATGCTGATTTCTTAGACATATAGAATTCTAGGGAATTTATGGGGAAATCTAGGGAATTACTAGGGTTTAATCATGAACCATAGACCTTATAGTACATGGACTGGCCATTCTCCTATCTGTCCCAGCAAAAGTGGTTGGCCAAACATTGGAGGTTGGACTCGGTCTTCATCGCAT
>JAPYZL010154531.1:0-13264 GCA_030522825.1 Platygaster orseoliae
CTGTCACAGTAAACGGTTTAGACCTACGTCAATTTTAAGTACCGAAAATGGTGATGGCCGTCATTACCCTATGGCCGTCATTACCCCACTTTCCCCTACATATTATTTAATCACACTTAAACCTTTATCGAAATTGGAAACCTCATGATGCAGAATGTTTTAGAACAAGACCTGTTGTACTTTCCTTCTTAAATATGAACGTCTTCTAAAATTTCAAAAATTTATTGTATAAAATTTAAAAAAACAAATGAAAAATCTACCTAATCACCTTGAAATGAACAAACTGTTAATCATCGTTATTCAAAAAATGACCAAGTCACGCTTTTCATCGATTACGTACAATCTCATTTTTCATGCAGAAAAAGTTGAACGTTGCAAAAGTGAAAATCTCACACTTTGTTTAACATTCGATAATCGACGTTAATTTTCTATAAAAATGCACGATCTTTACTCTCGTCTTGCTTCATCTGGCGTCGATTTACTCAACCAAGCCCCGATCATTATCCGCAACAGTGCGTCTCTTCACGTATCTACAACGTATGTACGATATATACGACATTGTACATTTATGCTAACTACGCATTTGTACGTATAAAACATAGGCTCGTTTCACGTCGCTCCCTCGAGTCCTCAAATAGAAAAAAAAACTCCCCGAGCTATAAAAGACGTAAGTGAAATTGAGACCTGTCAGAATTAGTCGAAAATCGTGCGGTAATGTATATGAATTAAACGTAATTCTATACTCTTGTATAAACAAAGTTATCGAACATATATAATTATGGGAAACGAAAGCATCGATAGATTTCGAATACTTTCAAAAATCTCCTCATTGCGAGTATTTTATTTTTAAAACAGTTCTCGGCAACTTTATACCTATCTCGATTTTCCAGAGACTGAGAGTCAAGAAAAAAACCCTTCTAGAATTCTCTCGGGAAAAAAAAAGGAGATTAGTGAAGATGGAAAGCCGAGATTCGAAGCGCAGGAAAGGGTTTCGCATTGAGAGGCGATACTGAAATTTCAGCCCTTTCTCAGATGAAGGGGCTTATCTCAAAGACAGAAGGAACAAGATTGGCCTCCGTCAATCGCAGTCCGGTTGCTTTCATGTAGAACTGTACATAAGTTTCCCATTGTCGCCCGGGACATTTAATCTTCGATTTCTGCGTCTTTAATTGAAGGGAGGTTCCGAAGTGTGTCGTTGACCTCGCCGACGATATAGTTTACCACTTGAGGTTCTTTAAGCCGAGGCTGAAGGAGCATGCTCGAAAGGAATAAGGAGTCTCCAAGGAGGTACAAACCTCCTCAGGAGCCTCTCAGCCACACTCAGCCGAGGTCCTTGGCGATGGATCGTTACTCAGACCAAACCGTATGAAACACAGCAGTTTTTTTTTTTGTTTTTTACTCCGGAGGTAAATTAAATACTACGCAGAAGAACAGAAGTTATTCAGGGTTTTAAATATTTAATCAGGGCTGGCCAAATATTTAGGAGAAATCCGGAAATTTTTATTCATTAGATATGTACTGTTAAACTATCAAAATATTGATAGTTTTATTGCATGATTATACTCCTCGAAGAATTATGATATTCCTAGTTTGCTGATACTAAGATGAATAACTTGAATAGTACTCAAAAATTACAAGCGGCTCTAATGAGCTTCGAAAATTTGTATAAAACTTAAAATTTAAGAAATTTTATTTAGATAATTTACATTGATTACTCAGAGCCAAAATATATCATTTTATTTTGGTTTTGAGTAATAAAAATTGGATACTTACATTATGTAAATAAGTAAAGCATGTGAGTATTGCATTTTTTGTAACAACTGTAAGTTTTTATTAGTTTTAAAAAATTCTGAATTTCGGGAAACGACAAATACCTTCTGAATTTTCAAAAAACTGCAAATAATATTAAAAAATTTGAGAAACTGTAAAATTTCATCAAACGTTCATAACCTTCGGAGACTAGCGTTGTTCATCATATTTCTCCGAAGTATGCGTATTAATCTTATTTACTTTTCATGTGAAAATAAAAAACCTTAAAAGTTCGAAGAACCTTCGAAAACATCAAAAAAGAAAATTAGGATTATATTTACTTAGTTTTTAATTTCAAAAAATTGAAAATAGTTTTTGTTTGAATGTTAGTTATATTAGAAAAATTTTATGTTCACAGAGAATTATAAAAAATTATTCAGATTGCGTTTATGATAATATTTTCTGAACAAACGCAGGTCGCAGTTTAAGCTTTTTTTTGTTCGCATTCTTAAATTTTATAATGAGTCGTATTCAAATTTCGTGGATAGTCTTAATAGGTTAGAAAATTTGATAAAAAATTTAGAGAGTTCTTCATAATTTCTAAAACGTGAAAAAAATTTTGACCATTCAATAAATGAAATGAGAATTGTGGAAAATTCTAAGAAATTGGAAAAAATCGTACAATTTAAAAAAACGTTAAATATTGTTGTTACTTATCTATAACCATTATCTTCCAAATAATTATTACTTTTTTATATTTCTGTAGAAATCAAAAAATGTACAAGAATTCTGAAGAACAATGGAAAAGTTTAATGATCAGGACAAGTTTTTTCTTAATTGGAAAAGAGTGAATAGTTTGTATCATGTTTAAAATCTGAAAAATTTCGCAAAAACTAACAACGATACATTTTTCGTAGAACGTCCATATAATTCTCCATGATTCGAAAAAGTTTTATATTCCAAAAGTGAAATTTATTTCACATAAGATAATATTTATATCCGGGGCTTGCAAAATATTTACGAAAAACCGAGAAATTTGTATTTGTTTACAATATAACAATTTGAAAATTGAGATTCTTTTTCAGGATTAAAAATTATTCATGAGTTACTAAGTCCTTTAATTAAATAGTCAAAATTATCACAGTAAATCATAACATGACTTCTTTAATTTTTATATGTAAAAGAGTATGGGTAATACTTGAGTACTCTTACGAGGCCAGAAAATGAGAACTCCCAAATCGTACGGAAAATGAACAAATGTTTCAAGATTTATATCATAATAAACTTTAAGATTCTAGTAATAATACAATTTCACATTAATTAAGAGTGTAGACAGAAAAGACGTTCGAGAGGGATTTTCTGAAAAAATCTGTCTCGATATTATTGACTTTTGATTCTATGGAAGTATTTAAAATTTTTATAACACCTTGATTCCTCGAACATTGATTTTCAGAAAGTTATATGAAAATTTTTTATTATCAGAAAACCCTTCAAGTTATATAAATAATGAGGAAATGTGTAAATACTTCAAGTATTAGAAAAAGACAAAATCTAGTTTCATTATTTTAAATACGTATATAAAAATGTTCGTTTCTTGACAGCAAAATATATATAATTTTGAAACTCGGAAATTTGTAAAATTAAAACATCTTATTACTGCAACAAGATTGTCAAAGATAAAAAATCACAAAACCCACCAAAAATATGTTTTTGTAGTATTCCAAGAATTTTTACTATCTCAGTATCTTATGCTATTCATCCAATGTTATCGGATATTTCGGTATTTTTATAGATCTCTTGGAATATTATGATTCGCTTTACAGATTTCTAGAATTCGATGCTAAAGTACTGAACTAATCTCTGATTTTGAGTTTTCAGTTTTATTGTGAATTTTCCATTTTTTGTAGATTGCTACATAGAATTTTAGAATTTTAATTGTCGTTCATTGCGCAGTAATTTCAAAATTTTAAAATAGCATCTTACTCCTTCCACAAAAAAAAGTTCTGTTAATGGCCGTCATTACAGATTAAACCAAGCAATCTGGCCAGATGTTGGCACACCTAAAAAGTATCTAATCACAATCTATGAACTGAAAAATCTACGCATGATTCAGATAATATCGCTCTTCACCAGATCTGATAACGAAGGTTAAGTTAACATCTCGAATTAACCATTAAAAAAGGACAAAATTGTTACACTATTAATTCATCCCATAAAAAAGAAATTTGTGCGTTATAAAATTTACCCCGACAAGCCTCATATAAGATAAAAATATATTCAAGAGCGCCTGCGCCCGCGCGCACTTCTACGGAGTATCAAATTTCGATAGCGTGACAAAAGGATTATTTATGAAATGTCATTCGAGTTCAATTCCCTGAATCCGTTTCGGGGCTAACACTGTTATTGGAAACGGGCTTATTCTGTGGTTCGTTCGCCTCGAATGAAATCGCAAGCGAGAAGGCGATTCCTGAGGATGAACTTGAGGTGCCTGCTCCGGGTCAACCAACTCGGTTCTGTGCATCGTCCCCTCCGTTGCTTCCACTCCTGTCCCTAAAACCCAGAAATTTCCTTTCCTTTTGCATCGTTTTTTCTGTTATTCTGATGTTTGGCTTTGACTCTGTTTTACTCATTTTTTCCCACTCTTGTTTCGCTTCTGTTTATAATGCGTTCAGCGGGCTTCATTGTTGATGAAACGCCTTGGCTAGCATGAAAGTTCCTGAACTCCTGCGATCCTAATCGCACTGTACCCCGGGCGAAGCTCGTAAAATCCAGCGTCGGTTGTTCAGCGAGAAGTGCATGCACGCAACGTTCAACTTACGCGCAAACACTCTCGCACTCGGTACGTGCCCGGAACGGGGTCCCCGCAGATCTGAGCACACGCACGTACTCGAAGGCTGTACGTGTAGCAGATAGGCCGCAACAGTCTCGGCGCAGCCGAGATAGAGCCGAGAGCCGGAGAAAGGCTTATTGTCGATCGCTAATTATCCTACCCCGCAATTACATACAATTATCCAACACGGCGCGAGAGCGTGTGGGTTTCGTGCGCCTCCATGTGCAGGCGAGTGCAGCTCGGAACCGGTGTACGCCCGACTGCATGACGCCAACTTTGCCGCTCGACGAAAAACTGCGTCAAGTCGTATTTTCGAAGTCAATAAGTTCTCGTTGTAATCAGGTCCAGGAACGACGTTCAATGAATAAAAGTCTATTAGGTTAAGTTACTATCTAAAAAATTAAGCACATACAAATTGTTTTATCTTTATCGCAAATATTTTGTGAATTTCGTAAGACAGAATAATCAAACAAGGCATTTTCTTGACCTTTCTGGTACTGTTCAAATGTTTTATTTACCCAATACACTTAATTGCCCAAATATAAAATAAAAGTTTTTTTTCGATTCAAGGATTATTTTTATCATCACAAGCCATACGATCAAAAAACTTCACTTATCCAGATGAAAAAAACAAAAAATTGCCTGATATACCACTAATAAAATATTCATTGGAAAAATCAAACTCCCCAACCCAAGCCATGAAAAAGAACTGAAAGATCCGAAACAAGTTTCTTCACAAACTTATCCTGAATCATAAATACAACCTTTTATACAGTTATATCTGTTAGATTATTCTCAAAGTGAATCCACTACTTTTCAATCTCCATAATCCCGACGTCATGTAGTACGACATAACTGTTAGATTGAATTTTCATCCTGAATCATACCTCGGGCGCGTTTTTCTACTCGCGAAATGAAGCAGTAGTACTTATCAAAATCGCGATAAAAAATTGCCGCTCCGAGTCCCGATACAGTTTTTGCCCGACGTCGTCTTTTTGGTCCGCGCGCATGTAACGGGGCCTAAGATCGCATCTTGGACTTCCTGCGAGAATAATTGAAATGATGGTAAGGAAAATAAGCGGGCCGCGCCGCTGCAACTTGTACGACGCCGCGTAACACGATGCCCGCGACTACCGCGCAACGCGCAATGAGCGGGGCGCCATCCAGCTAATTATCCTTCTGTTTTGTAATTTAAAGCTTATATGGTGTATTGATTTACACCCATTTACCGTGGCCCGCGGCTATAACGTTTTCTGTGTTTTCAACGGATTTATATTCACAACCGAGATTAATCCATCGCTACCATCAATCATATTGTGCTCCTTGCTCGTAGCTTATTCACTTTTTGCTCGTGGTTTCTTTGCAACCGCTGTAGCCGCTCTCTTCTCGAGCAACCGGGTTTGAATGTGAATGTTGGGCGTTAACTGGACAAGATTTTTACGTTATTTTTTTGGTTTGAGTTTTGTCCAAAAGGCTGTTGAAGAGAAGAAACCTTTATTTTTGTCTATTTAAAGAAAAATCATCCAACTCACGCCCAATACATAATCGAGATAAAATGCATGTTCACATATGATGAACGTTTAGAAACAGATGGACGACGAGAAATGGAAAACAATGAGACTGAAGGACAACAAAAACAAATGCTTCATTTGTGATTAAAAAAAAAAAAAAATTTGGGGGTTAAAGTGTAGCAAATCACCACTGCTATTGTGCTGTATAAATAGGTTTTCTACTTCTTTTCATTCATCAACAGCTATAAGTATACAGAGTAAAAATTTTATCAGATTTTTATACGATTAATTGATCAGAATATAGTATGTGTGATTATTTTAATATATACTAGAAACAAAAAAGAGATAAAAAAAGAAAAATGCAGGTTTTGTTACTTCCAGCGAAAAAATTCAAAACCTATATATGTTTACATGAAGAAATCAAGATTAGATGTTTATTGTTTTCAAGATCAGTTAAAGTAACCGCGTATATTCATAGAAAAATGAATATATTCGGCAATTACTGATATTTAACATCAAGAATCAACATGGCTCTAAATTGAAATTACAGGATTAGAAAATTCTGCAATGTTCGACAAATTGCATCGCTTTCAAGTTTATAGAAGTTGTAATATTATCCAACTCAAGCTCAAAATAAACAAAAGTTAAAGAATCTAGAAGATTCACAATGAAAAGTTACAACATGAAAAATTGATTCTATGGTTAATGCTTCTTTTCATGAAAAATGTTCGCATTCACAAATCTGCAGCATTAAAATATATACAAACTTAGTAATCCATGAAAGGCAACGGATGTATCTACAAACTTTTAAAACATATTTATAGACATTTGAATTATGTATCATGCATTTGCAGTAGACAAAATTTTAGGCAAAATAAAAAAAAAAGAAATTTTGAAATGTAGATATTTTTCACTTGGTCATCTGACTTCTTACACAAATAAACTTGGTTTGCCAATGCTACCATTAACGAATTCAGAAATAATAAAGTCGACATTATTCAAATTATTCAAATGTTTTTTTTTTGTCAATTACAATTACTACAATTCATGATATTTAAAAACTGAACAATAGTTCAAGTTTCTGAAAAATCATCATTCATTCGCCGTAACGAAAAGATGGTTAATAATAATGTAAGTGATAACTTACAATATAGTTATAGAGAGTCTTAACTCCAAAGAATCATAAACATTTAATTATGTTTAAGTCGAACTAATGATTTACTATAATAAACAACAAGTATTTTGAATCGTATAACACAAAATACTTTCCTCATATGAATCAGTGAGAATCGAATAATTTTTATCAGAATCTCACTGAGTGAAAAGTTAAAAATCTTTTTACTGATAATCAGTATGATGTCACTAGTTAAACCTGTAATATTGAAACAACTAATTGAATCATTCACAATTTATTTCAATAAATCATTGATTAAAAAATGTACTGTTCGAATCAGTGGACATATTTGTGATTAAAACAGTGTTTACATAATTTTTCAATTTAATTGTTTTGTACTATTCATCTCCGAATTCATGATTTTCGAGACAAAATTAGTATGTAAGTTTTTGTTCCACAAAAAATGAAAAATTTTCCATAAAAAATAATAAAAAAATAAATCTTTTTCAAAAATTAAAAATTGGCGGTTGGGTAGTCACAATTTAATAAAAAGGAAACATATCAAAGGGAGCTTCCATAAATGATGTCACAGCCTTAGGGGGGAGGGGGGTCAGCCCATTTGTGACAGTTTGTGACAGAAGGGGGAGGGGGGGTTCTCAAAAACGTGATGTCACATTTGTGGAAAAAATTTTTTTTGGTGAAATTAAACGTTGCTCCAGGAAAAATTGCTAGTGATGATTTTTAACGTTTTTTCGAATTTCGCAATTTTTTAGCATCTGAGAGAGCATTCTCAATAAAAAAGGTAAAATTAGTGGGTATTTTCAGTACTTTTTATTTCGACGTATTTATATGATGATAATCATAATTAACATAATAATAATAGTAATATGAATAAGGTTTAGGAAAGAATAAAATGAAATGAGCGTCTGAATTTTTTGATTCCGCGATTTTTTGAAATTTCAGAAATTGAAATCGTTGAAAATTAAAATAAATGAATTTATTTTTGAACACAATAATAATAATTTGATGAATAAATAAACAAATGATATAATTCCGGAAAAATTAAACTTTTTCAAAATTAAATATTTTTTTTTATGATAAATGAACGATTTTCTAAGAAACTGGGAAGGCAATTAAATAAACAACCGTTTTATAATGTAAAAGTTATTATTATAATGCTTTAAAAATCGCATTGTTGAAAATAAAAAATTTTTTGCGGGTCCAAAAAACACCAAAAAACCGTGACATCATTTATGGAAGCTCCCAAAGTCAGAATAGAATGAAATTATACGAATAACTCAGACAGCTATCCCACGTAAGTAATGTTATACATAAAGAAAAAGTTATTCCTACCTTTCTCTGCATCCATGCGCAGATCGTCAGGTACCTGCTTCAACCTAAAAAATATAACAATATTATGATACGGAAGAGCCAGAAAAAGAAAAAATTAATAATAACTGACTGCATTTGAAATAACACGAATATCGCGGAAGTCACATTTTCACTGTTTAGCTAATTCTACCATTACGTTTACATGTTTTCGCAAATCAGCTGTCTTAGATATAATTTTTTGAATTAGTGTTCAAGTTACTGATTTAATAAGAGCAATAGTTGCATACACTGAATAAAACAGTGGTTTCGCGACATACTGAAAAAATTACTAAAACTCTAACTTACTCACACAAAGAGAGCAAGAACTGAAATATACATCAAAATCAATAATATTAATTGATTTTCAAAGTCTAATAATTCAAAATTCAGTAATCCAGTTTGAATTCATGATCTATTTTTGTCTCGGCCCTCTTCAGGGGTGAATGATACATCATAATGCTTTCGATATTCCACCATCTTTCAAATAATTTACTTTATCTTACCTCTTTAGTTATTGAATTAAATGGCTGTTAACATCTCCATAATATCTCTCAAAATCCACAACACAAGACAACATTTGTAATTTTATATTAGTCACAAATTCTTTTTCATTTTTCATTAAAAACTATTTCCGTCAGGTACATAACAGTGACAACGTCAAAAGTAAACCTAACAAACACAATTACCATAACAAAACATAACATCCTGCAAGAAATACCTTCTAAAAAATCTCGAATACATCTCTCCTTTCACAACATAAAACCATCTTTTCATCCATTCCCAAAAAACAAAAATTGGACAAGTCAGAACCCGCACGAAGTGGTCCTGCGGAGTCAGTAGGTCGCGGCAGGAAGAAACCCCTTCCCCCTCCTCTCGCCACAATAACCTTCTCCTGGTGTTCCGCTCTTTTTTTACCCCCCTCCCTCCCTTTTCCGCGCTGCCTCTTGTCAGCAAAACAAAGTCAGTAAAGCGACCACGAGCAACACGAAACGAGGGTCAAAATCCTTGCGCCTCGGAGGAAGGAGTGAAGGCGAAGGAGGCGAAGAATAGGACAGAAGAAAAACGGAGCTTGTGAGATAAGAAGGTGATCCTGAGGGAGCGAGACAGAGCCAAGTGCCGAGGCGCTGTGGACGAAAAGAGACAGAGGCTCTGGTGAAGGGGTGAACGAGGAACGGGGAGCGAGAGAGAGAGAGAGGGAAAACGGGGTTGGGAGGGGTGAAGGGGAGTCAGGCACGAGTAGGGATGGGCCCCTCCCCCCTCTACTCGTGTCTTTTTCTCGCAAGCGACTGGTGTAATGCGTTGGAGAAAGACGCGTTGCGATATCTCCCATCCTTAGGCCCCAGCAGGCCCCAGCGAGGGGCCTGAGCCGGGGGACGAAAAGAAGAAAAAAGGGGCACACCAGCGCTCACGTCGCGGTCCATGGTCCCTGCCACCTCCGCTTCTCCTCCTCCGAAGACAAGTTACCCCGCAATAAAAACAGCGAGGAAATTATATGCCTCTGGCCACGCGCGCCACGCGGGGCCCCTTCTCGCGCATATATGCGCTACGCGCGCTCCGGCCTCTCCTCTCTTCGCGGCCGGAAGAGCCACTTTTGCGTTTCTATTTTCTATTACAATCACGAAAAACGGGAGCGGGATGGAGAGATCGAAAACACGGCTCGGAGCTACCGGCGATCGTGTTTACACGACACTCGCGGAATTATTACCCCGGGGCCCGTGTGGCCGACGTTACCTGGGCGGGTATGTTTTGCGATATGATTGCGTAAAAATTACTCCGACGGAACATATGCGCGGAGCGAAATCCATGCAAATACGTGACCACTTATTCCTACTGGAAATTCGATCCGGTTCGTCCGTGGTATAATTGGGTACTGATGGGATGACTCTCGTCGTGGTCGTTTGAAGGAATCTCAATTAAGGAGGGCAATAAGCTACCGACGGAAAAGACATTTGTCATGTTTTTTCGAAATGCTTGTAAATGATAGTGAATGCTTTTACTGCGTTCGAGATTTTGCTTGAGACGTAAATTTTTTTAACTTGTTTTAGAATGGTTTGATAGATATTCTTCTGTTTCAACCGATTTAGTTGCCTGAAACGAAAGTTTGGTCAATATTTGGCCAACCAAATGTTTGGTTCACTTAAAAAAAATTTTAATTAAAATATATAGTAATAAAAAAAAAGTAAGATGTTAAGAAGGAAAAAAACTACCAAGAACATCATGAAAGACTTTAATCATCATTGTGTATTACTAAAAGTTATAATAACAATTGCAGAAGTTGATCTGTACTATACTCATAAAATTGAAGTAATTTTTTTTCTTTGTATGTATCTTGCATAATATGGTTATACTATATCTTTGTCGAACATCAATTGCAGTGCTGCGAATTGATATAAGAATATAGGAATAACAAATTCTGTAAATAAGTTATTGACTTATACTCTCAGTTAACAGATATATATAAAGAATATTAGAATACAATCACAAAAGCTATTAAAATGACACTCAAAAATCAACAAGTTATATCGATCAAAACAATTATTCAAGATGATCAAGTTTTTCTGATCTACCTTTCACGAATGTTGACCTTTAACCTTCAAAATCTTGGGATTAACAGGATAAAAATAAAATATTCTATGATAATAGTGCAGCTGATTATCGTTGAACATGATTTGTGGGGCTGCAATATGATAAAAGAAATGGAAAAAAAAATTATTACATAAATTGAAAATATCTGCTTCAAATTAACAAGTGCCTTTGACAAATATATAAAAACAACGACATGTGTTAAAAAAGTAACCCAAGAAGATCAATTTTGCTGATTAACGAACGTAATTAAGATGTTCAAGATGCTATGATTAATTTTCTATAAATGTTGGACTAAAACCTTGAAAAAACTTTCGTTATGAAAAGGCTAAAATATAATCTTACCAATCATGGTAATTTTTATTTTTTTAAACGTTCAATAACGTATTTTATTTTTCTGCAAAATAATGTAAATAGAGAAAAATACTCTACTACATAAATTATATTCTTCTGCTTTAACAACTTAAATAAGTATGCTCAAGTTCCTATAATGAATCTATTACAATTGACCTTCAAACCTTGCAAACTTACAATATAATGAGGTATAAAAGTAATCTTAACTTTAATACAAATTGAATACTTATCTATTGTAAATATAATTCGTATGGCTACAAATTTATAGATAACTCTGACAAATATAAAAATACAGCCACGACAATGTAAAAATAACATTAGAAGATCAATCTGATCGTTTAACAAGATTAATGAAGATGTTCGATTGCTCTATGGTGAACCTATCATGAACGTTGAAATCGTATTTTTTGTGTCGATGGAAATAGAACGAACCACTAAACACGTGTTGTTCAGGCTGAGCATGCCGACAAAGGCAACGGGAGCCACGCGCACAACGTGTTGTGACGCGCGTGCTGTGCGCAAAAAAATTCAAATATTTCAAAACCCCAGTCTGATCTCGGTAATGTTTTCTCAGATTCTGTCACTTTAACGCTTGAGACATATGTGAAGTTAAAAACCATCTTCCACACTGTTTGGAATGCTATGAAATAATGTGGTGAACAGCAGCATTTGCGAGGGAATTTGTCTTACATGAAATCAGATCTGAGCAAATGAGAATTTTATAAGAAAAACATCGTAGACAAACGCATTGGAAAGTTGACAAGTGTCGTTTTGTGAAATGAAGTGTATATATTTTGAAAGAAATATTTCTGAAGTGTTTTTGAAGTGAAACACTTCTCTTGGCTGTTCTGATATTTCGCGTCGGGGTAAAAACATGAGTAACGATCGATTGGTCCCTAAAGGTGCGAAAAGGAAAGATATACATAGGTGGGCAAAAGAGAGAAAGAAAGAACTCTTGAAAAAGTTCTCGATATATTCGATACGATCGATGTATCGAGAGTGTGATATTCGCGCACAAATATATATGTGATGTATTATATCGGGTGATATCAGGTTGACATTTGCGAGTCTGCGGGAGTGCAACATAACCACACATTTCAATATAAACCCGTATATAAACATCAACATTGTCGCAAACCTTGAATGACGCGACAATTGATTCACCAAAAAAGGTGTGAATATGTAAAAAAAGGATTAATCAAAAATGGTGTGAATGACTAATTCATCAATTATTAAAGGTTTAAATAATAAATCAATTAATGTAAAAAAATGTAAGTAATTAATTATATCCTTTGAAAACGTGTAAATTATTAGTTAATTGATAAAAAAAGCTGTGAATAATCAATTCATTAATAAAAAATGTGTGAGTAGTGAATTAATTAATCTAAGAAAGTGTGAATAATTTATCACTCAATCAAAAAAGATGTGAATAATTAATTAATCATTCCAAAAAAGTTGTAATTAATAATTTTCTCAATCGAAAAAGGTGTTAATATGTAATGAATCAATGAAAAACGACGTCGATTATTAATTTATTATTTATACAAGGTATTATAACTAATTATTAATTTAGAAAAGCGTCTAAAATTATTTAATAAATTAAAAAAGGTGTAAACAAATATATAACTTACTAAAAAGGTGCAAATAATTAATAAGTCATTTCAAAACGGTGTGAATAATCAATAAATGAAATAAAAAATTGGTTTTGTGTTAAAGAACACAAGGCAGAAGTGAAACTTCGCGAGTAAGAAA
>JAPYZL010154540.1:0-12359 GCA_030522825.1 Platygaster orseoliae
TTACAGCAATCCAAAAAGTGGCCAGCATTGTCGAGCGTTGCCGATCATTGCCAAGCATTGCCGCAATGATAGACAACGTTGCGCAACGTTGTTGAGGGATCACGAGGGATATAGAATATATAATATTGAATATAATTATATAATATTAGAAATCTATGAAAAATCAAGGAATTTTTTAAAAAACTACTGAATTTGATGGAAACTTTGAACAAAACAATAATGAAAATACAAACTAGCGTTTTATCAAATACTGGAATCCAATTCAAACGTGATTTTTTAAAACATTTTTAAAAAAAGTAAATCTTATGGTTTTGTATATACTATTTTTCTGATATAAAAAAATAATATCTGCATAGGACTTTAGTGTTAAATGGATAGTTAGTATCCTAAGTATTTTTAATTTTTCATCAAAATCTGTAGTTTTCATGAAACCTTCTATCGTTTTTCTAGATTTTTAATATTTTTTTTTCGAATATTTGATAGATTACCATAGCGAGTATTTATCTGTACTTGACATAGAATGTTATTAAAAATTCAAAAATATACGAAAAATAATGAAATCGTTTTCCAGAAAACATTGATGTCATACTTTAGTTGAATTTCATTGGCAGTGATTATACTTCACTAGAAAGTTTCTATTTTGTCTTTTTCAAGAAGCCAAAGAAAAATCAGAACAATGTTTGTCGAACTTCGAATGAAATGTTCTCAAAATTAGACACATAATTATCTGTCTACTTCCTGTTTTTTTCGTTATTGTTGAAAAATTATGAGAGATCTTCAAGAAAGAATTTGAATTCCTCGATGGCGTTTCATTCCTAGGACATGATAATTCAAGGAATTTAAAGCTTCAAAATAAATTTTCCTGCAAATTGATATTTTAGCATAGTTAAAGCATTCGCAAGTTCATTCTGAGAAAAAGCTCGTCTGCTTTTTTTCGTTTCCTCTGAAAGTGCTGGAACAATGTTATTATTAGGGTGAAGAGTGATCGATCTTTTTGATTCTTGTTACTTCGAGGTTTGTCGGGTTTTCCCGAAACTTTTTTTCGGCATCACACCACGTATTTATCACACCGCAAATAAAAAACAGTGACGTTTACCGATACATCAACTAGTTAAATTTTTCTCTAGCAAATAAACAGTTACAAATGAAAGATTTCTCGTTTTTTTTTAAAGATGACGTTTTCATCAAGATATTAGTACTTTTTTAATCATACCAATTTATGAATTGCAAACATAAATAATAAAAGGTGAAATTAATATTAAAAAATTTTTTTTTTAATTCTTAAAAATTTTTTTCATTCTCAACATTTCAAATTTTCTTTTGTTATTCGTTTAAATCTGGCATACATGTTTGCAATTTGTACAATATAAAAATTCTCAGCATATAATATTGTAAAAAGTAATATAAAATGATCAGAAAATGAAAAATTTGAAATTGCCAAAAATTTCATCAGTTACAAACTTTGAAACTTGGAATTTTCATTTTAATTTCTGATGTTTGAATCTGAGAAATGCAAAACTGCACTACTTTAATTTGACGAGCATTTGATGAAACTTTTAATATGCTCTTCTTTATTTGAAAATTAGTGTAAGTACGTTAAGTAATGTGTTTTCCCAAAAAACATGAACATTTCTATAAATACATGAAGTCTGATTGTAACCTCTCAAAAACGAACGGAAAAGAAATTACCAGAACCAAAACAAAAGCGTTGCCTCCAACACAAATTCGAGTTATGAAACACTGTTCGCTGTTTCACGAAGAGTATTTTCAATTGCCGAGTTGAAAAATTACAACTGAGTCATTAAGTAACGGACCAAACACGTATAGATCGTGACGACACGCTTTGATCAGCAGCTGCTGGTACCGAGAAAAAGAACCACCGAAAGATTCATCGGCGAAAGTAGGCCACATATTCTTATTATTATTATTCCCGCTAAAAATACGAAACACGTTGACTAAAGTTTTTTTTCCGCGATTCGTCAATAAAAAAACAGGTTGAAGTTGCGAGGTGCAGAAATTGAATCTCCCGAGTCGAAAAATCACTTGTACGCGAGTCGCGTTCGAATCGAATACGAGACGTATGAGCAATGCTTTCGGAAATAATACTTTTTCATGCGAGTGTCTGGAATTCTCTGCTGAAGACGTGGATTCGAGACCATCTGAGTGGTGTAAAATTGCAGAGGAAGACGTTTCGGAAAATGTTGGAAATGAGATGAGAGTTGAATTTATGGGATATTTAGTTATTGGGGGCTAAAAAAAAGACGGAAGAATGGTTTTGGGTTTTTTCCGCAGAAATTTCAGGGTTTTTTTAAAGTGAATGTCGAATATTTTACTGATAGGTACTTCGTGATGTGAGTTATTACTTGACGTGTTTGAGAGATGGACTGGAAGTGGATTTTTTGAATGGTTATTGCGAATTTCAGTTTAAATGATTTTTGGGTCTTAGAAACATTTCAGAATAAGACGAAATTTTCAAATGGGATTCGATGTAGTTTTGATGATTTCAATAAATCCAAGATTTTTAAGGAATGGAAAAATTTTAATTCAATGGAATTCTTGATGACCTTGAGCAAGGTTTTTTTTAAAGAAATGTGATGAATTTTGGGAAAAGTATAAGAATTTTTAATATTTGCTCTTTTCTAGAAATCATCGAGAAATAAATTTTCTTCGTTCAGTTCACGATTTTTTGTTACGTTTTCGAGTATGTCACAATATCTTAAGATGTTTGAATATTTTTTGAAACCTCATAAATTTTACACAGATTTATACATTTCGAAACACTGAATTGAAGTTTTTTCGTTCCATGAAATTATTTATTATAACATAGGTTAGTTTTAGTAGATTCAAAAATCAATTGAAGGTAATTAAATCCTAGAGCAATACATTTATCATACTATATTATTATTATTGCTTTTTCATTATGGTTATAATTGAAAGTGTATTTTTCGCTATTCCTCCAAACCGACAGTATGTTGCATTTTTTAATCTTAAAGAAAGATGATTTATATCGAAGTAAATATATAATGAATCAATGTCCTCTTGATAAAATTTATTTCTTATGATGCTCAAGAGTTTAGAACCATTTTGACATAGAATATTTAAAAAGAGTTCGTCTGAAAACTGGTAAGATAAAGTTTATTAATGTATTGAAAAGTCACGGTCCTAAATCAAAAAATTTATTAATAAAATAGAATTTATCCTACTAAATTAATAAAATATAATAATAATGAAATATTAAAATATGTTAATTAATAAATTAACAAAGAATAAAATTGTTTAATAGAATTTAAAATTATTATTATACTGATATGATTTAATTATAACGTAATTATATTATTTAATAATTTCATCATAAATGAATAATTTTTTTCCATAATCGATAAATAAAATATAATATATTATTTTATATTTTATTGAATAGTATTATTTGACAGTATCATCAAAATTTTGAATGATATTTATCAATTAAAGAATAAATTGTTACTATCATATTAATAAATTAATAAATTTCAGATAATGAAATATAACATTAGTGATTCATAAAATACAATTGATTTTATGGAATTATTGAATAAGTAATCCTGTTAGAATTGAATTATGAATATATTCAATTAAATCAATTAAAGTAACAGTCCTACATTAGAAAATTTTATAAGAAAATATAATTTATGCTATTGAACTAATAATATATAATAATCATAAATTAATATAATATAATACGAAGAAATTTGAAAATTATAAAATAAATACAAAAAACATTTTTTTTTTTTAATATAAATATATTTTAATAATTTAATCATAATGCTATAATATTATGAAAATTTCAATAATTGTGCAAAATTTAGATAATTGAATTTTATTTATTGAGTAAAATGGAATAAATAATTTAATCATAAATTAATAATATATTTTAATAGGTTATAAATTCATAAAATATAAAAAAATATTTTATATTGTATTATATATTATTGTTTGATAATACACTAATGATTCACAAATAATATTGATGAATTGAATAAATAAATTAGTAACATAATAATAATATAATAATAAAATGTAAAATTATGATTAATTTATTTAGTCAAATATAACTATATTGAATTACTTCATAATTCATCCAGTTGATGTATAATTATGGTTAATTAAAATAAATAAATAAAAGTAACGGCCGTAAATAAGGGAAAGTAAAGGTCTCAAATCCTTGTGGGACTTAATTTCCCAGTATTCAAATCTGTAAACTTCTTTTTGCTATATTTTCTGTAATCTATATAATTTTCACTTGATAGTGTTTAGGGTGATTAGTAAATTCATTTTTTTTGGACATGAAAAATAATCTATGAATTGGAAACAATAAAAAAAAATAGGCTAAAAGACCGAATTTATAATTGATTATGGTTATATATTTTGTGAATGATATATGATAAGGAAAGCGTAATTTTCATTACATGAAGATATCAACTTTTAAATAATGTCTAATGAAAAGTAACGTACATCTTATAATTTGTATTACATAACAATTTTCACAAAAGAAAAATCGTAAGATTGACAATATTCTAGTACTTGTGATCATAAATATGTTAATTTCAATCAGAAAAAAGAATGGCTGAAAACTGGTAATTAATGTCAAAAATAAAAATGTCCTGAATTTTCACGCAACTTGATGAAAATCTCTTACACCCCACGCATCATTAAATCTTTAGTCCGATATCGACAAAAGGGTCAAAATTCAGCGTCATTCAAAATATAGCGTCATTTCCCAAGTACGGTACCAGATCATCATCAATTCGACTGCAACTAATCCTTGACGTCATTAGAGTCCCGAATTCGCCGAATCTCTATGAATCACCTCCAGCACAAAAGACTATTCGAATAAACAATAAGTAGTTTCCCAACGAATTATTTCATTTGGATGAGCCCATACGAGTGACTGAGAAGGTTTCGTCAGACTCGTCGGGATCTTTCGCGTATGGAGTCGTAAAATGCTAATCCTGGTCGATTGTCACATTATTCAAACAGGCTGCGATAATGCTCGAGTCGATTTCTTCGCCCACGAGAAGCGGCGAGTAGCGGGAAAAAACGTTTTATTCCTCTCGGGAGCGGCAAATCGTGATTGCCTGCTATATGCGATCGCGGCTGATGACCGCGTTCGAACAAACCTGGATCCAGTTTGAAAAGACGAGTCGAAAAACGGGCCGCCAGCGAACACCGCGGTTTCTTATCGTGGAATTAAAGCGTCCCAGGACGGGCATATAAACAGTGTCATTCCAAGCTTTGACTCGATAGTCGCACGCTGCGCACCGAGCGATCATGATCGAGGTGAGTGACGCGATTACTTTAAGATCTTCGAGTTTCCGGCCGGTTTTTTTTTACTTAAAATCGCGTGCAGTTCGAAATATTTTTACGGTGTTAATTATTTTTTCTCGGAATATTTCTAATAACTCTATGATTTAAGTAAATTTCTTGATTTTAATTTCCTTCCTCCGAGCTTTCAAAATTGTCTTATTCAACATTCATCAGTCAATTAGCTCACTGTATTGTATAGATTTTTATACATTTTTCTTGTATGTCTTATTAATAAAATGTGGTAAATAAATAATCTATGGATGAAAATGCGGTGTCTCGTTCCATTTTTTAGAAAAAAAGATATTGTTTAGTTTTCGCCAGTTTTTTGCTCCAAACTGATCGAGTGAAGTGTGAAATTTGTTAAGACAAGGAATTATTGTCTAATAACGTCATAATGAAATTGGAATAATCAAAATAATGCATTTTTCAAATTGTAGTACCTGGTTTTGACATTTTCGTTTTTGCTGAGAGAAGTTTAATATTTGGGAATTTTAATTTGAAGGAAGCCAGAAATATTGCTCGCAAAAATGAAACAGAAGAGTAATAAATGGAAATCATTTTCATGTATGAATTTTTAAAATATCAGTGAAAATAAAATTACTTGAACCTAGTTTTTAAACTAAAGTATCGAATTTACATTATTTTTTGTTTTCGATAAGTGAAACTTGATTTAAAAATACTTATGAAATTACAGTGATAAATTGGGTCAGTTGAAAATGTAGTTAATGCAGCCTAACACGACTTTGAAGCAGTTCAAATAGTATGAAAGTTGAAATTTAGAGTGTTTCTTTAGAATAAATGAATAATCTGATTCAAACATTATTTTTATTATGAAATATGGAACTGCTGATAATATTATTGCTTAAATAATCAAGATGATTATGAGTAGATAAATTATCAAATAAATGACATTGTTGCATTCAAAATATTAATTGCATAATTAATAATTATTATATTACACACTCATTCCATTTATTTATGAAAAAACGCAGTGTTTAACACTAATTTTTCAACGTAATTCACGTTTTTTATCACATCGGGCTGAGAAGATTATTTTTCAGCCCATTTTGAGGTAAAAAAAACGTATAGAACAAAAAAAAAATCTATATAACAATGAATAATTTAGAGTTAAAAAATCTCAATAATTCAACATCGTAGTAAGCCGCAACATATAAAAATTAAATATAATAAAATTTTCAGTGAGCTGACAATTTTTTCGCTGGTACCTTGATTGTAAACATTGTGAATCATCCAAAAAATAAGTGTTTTTGAAAATAAATTTCCAAAAAAAAAAAAAAATATATACACTGCAGTATTGAAAACAAAAATGAGAAATTTTCATTCCAAGTGAATTTTTTAGTACAATTTCAAACGTACTCTAAAATAAGTTCGAAAAAGTTTTGCGGTTTATCCAGCATTATCCATTTCCCACGTCAATTTATGTAAACGATTGTCCTAAATCTCAAGAAAAACTCTAAAAATGACTTGCCAAAAAAAAGAATCATTTTGGAAATAAGATCTCAATATTCACACATTTTTTTTCGAGTGCATGAGTAACAAATTGATTTTACATGCATACACATTGTTAGCTTGCGATAAAGTATAAACTAAAAAAATGTTGCGAGTCATGTTCTAACAAGAATTGTTCATTTTTGTTTTTACAACTTTTTCGTGTGTTTATCCACGCTTACATAAAAGCAATATTATGTACCGATCGCAGTCACATGCAAGTCGGCCCGCGTGCAAACATTGGCAGGTGTGAAAAATGCACTATTTCAAACAATGCGGTATCATTTGTTTGTCCATGGAGTTAAATATAAATAATTGAAGATTATTTGTGGAAAGGTCTGGTTATTCCTGGGACTGTGTTCATAAAAATAAATATTGAGAAAAAAATAGACTTGATAAGAGTGTTAGAGGTGCTAAAATTTTTTTGGGGAAAGTAATATTGTTTGCAGTTAATCAAGCATTTATGTATAAAATAATAAAAAATTGCTGAATCTATTAAAATTTGTTTTTCTTTGACTTTTCCATAAAATTGAGCATGGTTATTATTGTTGAGAATAATTCTGAAAATAAAAAAAAATTTATTGACTTTAATTTTATACCAATAGTTTTATATGAATGTAATTCATATAGTCCAGTGAACAATTGAGACATGATTGAAATATTTACTTTTTCTTTGAGAAAAAAATTATAAAATTCACATTTTCAAAATAAGAAGAACGCAATATGAGAAGAAACAAATTTTATTTTTCTAATTATTAAGTTTCTAAAGTTTCAAGTTATTGCTGTTTCTCTTAGCTGATTGTCAAATATAACAATAAAATGTTATTTTTCATTTTAAGTGTTTAAAACGAAATTAATGCAAATTGATTTATATGTAACTCAAATGATAGATTCGTTTAATCTTTGTACAGTTTAATAAGTCGATAATTATTGAAATTACTTATCAATGGTATAAGAGTTTTTTTTTCTTAATATACAATATATCATTTTGAACAAGTAATTAGTAATCAATTCACTAATTGTTTAGTCGCTTCAAAAATTCCACTAATTGAAAGGTAAACTTATAAATCACTAATTCATGTAGTAAAATTTGACTATTTCTTCACCTAACATGTTAAATTCCACTAATTCGATGGTGAATCACTAACCTACTAATCGAATAAGCAAAAATTTCACTAATTCAAATTGAGGGAGTACTGCCACTTGCCCAAGGTTACGACCGCCCTCTTTGCTTCTGGAAACAATTTTTAAATTAGTGAACTATGTTGATCCCCAGGTTCTACTCCTAATCCTCAGTATCCAGGGACTCCTGGCTGCCCCGACTTTGACCCCATTAGGGGGCTTCTACGATGACGTCGAGAAAGAAGCCCAAATCGTAGACGCGGCTGTTCCACTTCCGGGGAATGCCAACCTCGATGAGAAATCACTTCCGATGCGTACGCCACAAAACCCTTACAACCACGTCGTGACCGGGATAAAAAATATTGGCGAGAGGTCCCAGGTACTCCAACTTCCGGGCACCAGCAACCTAGCCGAGAAGTCACTTCCGCTCCAGGAGTTGACTCGCGAGGATCGTCCCGATTCCGAAGTCGAGAGACTTCTCGAGTGACGCGAGACTCTGTCACTGCCTCAAATAGGACTCAAGGACACTTCTTTTTCCTCGCGATTAGCGTAAACAGCGTTGTGCAACGCGTCGGACAATGTTCCGTTCGTTAATCGACAAGATTTATTCGAGTCTTGATCGTTTGAGGAAAACGGAGCGTTCGGGGCGACGTGGAAGTACCTGCGATTTTTCCGTTTCGGAGATTCGAGCTTTGGTTTTCGGTGAAATGAGAGTTTGAAATTTTTGATAAGCAGGACTGATAATGTGATAGGAAATGTTCGATATGTGTTTTATATCGATGCTTCAGGTTTTTCAATAAGTATAATGTAGATGTTGGAGCACTTGGAGCGTTCTTTTATATGAAACTGAAATACGATATTCTATGTACTTCTTATACTATGTGATTGAGGTGCAAGTTTATAGATTTTATACATGCTACGATTAAAGTTGTATTTGGGATGAATGTGGTTTCGTTCTAAAGAAGTATTATTCGATGATCTTGATTTTGGATGGTTGTATCATGAAATAAATTTGTTATCTAGTACGTGGTCAATTGATTGATTTTATTGAAATAATGATATCGTTAAAGTTTCTGATGATATTTGCTTTGAGATTTTTTTTGCAATGAAACACTGGTTGATTTTTGAATTAATTAAATCACGGAATCTGAGTAAATGTGGTCCGGCCAAATTTTGATAAATGTAGTTAATTTCAGAAGTTTTTTTTAATAGAAAAATAATTCCTTTACAAAAAATCTGGATTCTCAAATCAGCCATATATATTTAAAAGCTGAAAATCCTTATTTATTTATCCATTTTTATTTGTCAAGTATCATTTTTGTCATATCACAGTGTAAAATGCAATTATATTGCAAATAAACTATTTATATAAATTTTCATTTTTTTTTAGTAAAGTTTTTTTGCTAGTATGAAAATCAACATCGTCTGTCGTATTCGTAAGTTCATAAGTGAGATTTTTAAACAGTTAGTATTTTATTTTTAACGTCTTTATATTTAATATAATTATCATCTGATGAAAACTTCGGTTCTGAAACGTTTTTAAGATTAATAAAGCTATTTTTGTCGAAGCATTGAACTAACTACCCACAAAGTATTGATCTAAAACGTGTGATAAGTATTTTTCTCAAAATTGTCTTGTCAAATTCTGTAGTTAAATGCAAGAAGTTTATTTTGAACTATGCTAAATACAGTTTTCATAAGGTTTTATTGATTGTTGAAAGCTATTGTATGCTCCGCGAAAAGTAACCACTGAGCGATAATTTATCGACGAAAATTTTGTGAAAAAAATTGTCAATAATGATTTTATTAGCATGCAAAAGTTTTTTATTATAATCAAACATACGTGAATGCTTTTGATATTTAAAATTTACTATTTTAATTTTTATAATTTCCTATCATATCGACTGACAAATTTGAAATGTAAAAAGTTTCTCGAATACAGATTACAGCACTGAGTAGAAGTTCGTTCAAACCCCTTAGAAATGCAGTGAATTAATTTCATTATTTAAACAAAAAACTTAGAAAATATGATTAAGTATGCCGGAATAATGAACAATTGAATATTATAATAATGAATAATAGAATAAATAATAATGAACAACAAAGATAAGACAAGTTTCAAGTTTCACGTTCTTACGATTCCAAGTACATAATTTTTTCTAATTTTGGAGCTATCAATATAAGTAAGTCAAATAAAAAAGAATAAATTTATCAAGAATTTTGAAGCGGTCACTGCAATTCTATAATTCAAGATGACTTTTTCTTCATTTTCAACATGAAAATTCAACGTGTACTCTTTTACATCCAATTCAAGTATTAAGTCTATATTCAAAAGTAAAGTTTCTTTACTTACACAAACAAATAGTTTTGAGCAAGTTACCTTTGAATCAGCCAAAACTTCGTTTAGGCCTATTTTGAATATACATCATGTTCGGAATTAGATGCAATCCACTATAGGCAAATTCGTAACATGACACCTCAAACTAATCACGAATAAACACGGAAATGCTTCTATTCTAACCCTTGCATTAGTTTCATTTCACCTTCTCCAACATGAAGTCTTCCCTTATTAAAAAAAAATTTTTCAAACTATTAGGAAATTATCGAATTATTTTAATAGTTTCGATAATATTAATAATTTCCCTTTTGATAGTTTTCTACAGTTTCAAGAATTCCTATAATATCCATGCCAATAGTTTCAATAGTATCAATAATTTCTCTTTCAATAGTTCACATGTTCTAATAGTTTAACTTTTAGTAGTTTCCGTAGTTTCGATAGTTTTAATTATTTTCCGACCAGTAGTTTTCTATGGTTTCAATAGTACCTATAACATCTATGCCAATAGTTTCAATAGTTTTAATAGTATCAATGATTTCTCTTTCAATAGTTGTCATAGTTCCAATATATTGTTCTTTAATAATTTCTATTTTTATATAGTAAATTACTCTCAAATATTTAATCGCCTCCTCTGGTTTAAAATTTATTTAATTATGTTAACAATTTCTCTTCTTATAGTTTTCAAAGTTCTGAAAGTTCCAATGATTTCCCTTCAATAGTTATCATAATTGTCATAGTTCCAATAGTTTCTTTATCAATATAATATACTTTCCTTTCGATAGTTTCTAAAGAACTCAATTAGGTAGGTCCAATTGGGAGAATCCAAAATCGTAAAAACGTCATTATGTATTTCTCATACACATATTTATTACTCACACACATATTATTGGAGAACTTATTTTTGAACAATTTTATTGTAGACTACATAATATTCATAGGACTAATTATTGCTCACTTTAATATATCATATGTAGTGCTTAATTACATGATTCGAAGTATGATTTGGCAATGTAAACAATCAGTATTAAACCATTTTGCCGAGTTAAACTAACAGTATACCACAAGTAACTATAAAACTATTGGTAACTATTGGAAACTATTAGAAACTAGTATTAAATACTGAAAATCTTGACAATTTTTATCCTGATTTCAAGGAAATGAAAAGAGGGACAGGAACAATATTACTCTCGATTTTTCCTGAATAATTAACCTCTGCTCAGTTAAATAAACCTGCAAGATTTTCATTTCGATCTAGTTACATTCACCTCCGGCGGAATTGGATAATTGTCGGAAGATTAAAAAAGAGGGCGCGATTAATGCAATAATAAAACGAGGTTTGAAACGTCCACGGTTGTCTAATGAGAGGTGAAGATTTGTCGCTTTTTCTCTTGGGAAATTCAGTGCCTTGTTCCGAGGCATTTGAAATCTCGCCGCAAGACTCGTCACAAAGGTAAATAGCATCCGTAAATTTGAAGTGTTACAATGTTTTCCCTATCTTGGTTTATTAATAGGAACTAATTTATTAATAAAAGATTTAGAAACCACGTGACTAGTGGTAAAGTGAACTTTAAGAACATGTTATTTGTTTGATCTATTTTTCAAAATTTCGGAATTTCGAACATAATACGGATTGTTGAAAAATTCTTGGATTTTATAATGTTTGTCTAACTCGTTTAGATTCATCAATATTTTTCATCTTTAAATTTTGCAGATTTCTATTTCAGTATAAAAGGAAAAATTACTTTGGATATTTTTAAAAATATGACATTGCACTCGGTTTTAAAAATTATAAAATTTTTATGACGTTCTACAAATTATTTGGATTCATCTACGTATAAGCCATTCGTCAAATTTTTTATGATTTTGAATTTTTCGAATTTTTAACGTAATTGAAACTATTTAAAATTTTACGAACATAATGCAAATTTGTTCAATTGTTACGTCCGCACGATCGCGGAAATAACAGATAGGATCGTAGGAACTGTGCCCTACGACCCTCAAACGGACGAGAAAAAAATTATAAAATCACTTCAAATTCAGAATTCAC
>JAPYZL010154548.1:0-13297 GCA_030522825.1 Platygaster orseoliae
TTCGCGGTATAGGAGATATCATAAATACGCATAGGAGGTATAGAGATACGGCCAAACCTATGCCACGTATGGCTGATATTCATATACTTTTTTTTCAGTGTACTTTTAATTATGTCATAATGTATTGTATGATACATAAAATATAATACATTACACAGTGCATATAATACATGACACAACATATAATACATTAAAATAATACATTTCATTTATACATTTTATAAAATTATAATATGATCTTACAAACTTAATAAAAACAATCATAACACACAAACGCCTAAAAAATCAAATAATTTTACTGTTGAAATTGATTATATGTCCCATAATTGACTCAGAAAAATATATTAGTAAAACTTCTGTTACCAGTACAAATTAAAATTCTTTATAATTATGGTAAAGTTACTTCAAATTTGATTTTCAGTAGTAATCTTTATACCTTTATGGCCAATCTTGTATTTTATTTATCACAAGTGATAGAACTCTTAAGTTATAAATTCTAAATATTGTAGCATGATATACTTCAGGAATTCATATTCTGAAATTCGAGTCTCCAGGATTGAATATTGCAAAATTGAGATTTTCAGGAATCTCGATTCTGACGTTAAAAACACTAATTTAAATCTTGTGTCATTAAGAGTTATACAATAACACATTCTCAAGCTAAGAATTCGAGATATTAAAAAAAAAACTGAAATTCCAGAATTTGTATGTTTGCAATCCGAAAATTCGCTATTCTATGCAATGTTTCCAAAAATCATAATTTTAGTAATTAGTGTTCCGATATCCAATAGTTTCAAATATATAAATAATCGAATCTTATTGTTCAATTCGTAATTTGTTATTTCTTGTAACAATTTATTTTCGTAATTTAGATAAGACTCATTTATATATTCATAGGATGCATTCAATTTCAAGATAAACGTTTAGGTAAAGTAACAATTTGATTTTTCCATGAAACGTTTCATGAAATGATTTTTTCATGAAAATTACCTTACTATTTGGTCTACAAATTTGAATAATCAAACACTTGTATTCGGTTTGGCCCGAAAAAATTCTACGCTGATTTTCAGGCTGGAATTATAATGATAACTAGGTATTTTCGGTTATTTGCGGTAACTTTTTTTTTCATTGCTTATCATTTTGTCAAAAACTACGTATTCGGACCCATTCTTTGATTCAAATGTTTTTTACTGTTGTAACTTTGAAACAATTTATACATGTAAAGCGAAATATTTGATATATTCATATAATAATTATTATCATACTTATTGACATTTTCATTTTGAGGATGTTAATCTGAGAAAATTTTACTCGATCAGAAAATTCTTATTTTGCTCCCTCAGAACTAAATAATATAAACAAAATTCAGAAGATAGTATTTTATTATTTCATATTTTTATAGTACGGCTCCAATCGAGCTTTATTCATGATAATAATGCTTTAACATGGATTCAATCTTTGTTAAACAGCATAATAGCACAGCCAGAAAAAACATTCTTTTTACACAGTTTTCTGTCAAAAACTCATGATCTTCTTTATTTTATAATTACAGGTATTTTTAATTATAAAAAAACTACTACTCCTTTCTTTGATCGTATACACGGAGAGAAGTGGTTTGGTTATAGTAACCATTGATTTAGTAAAACATGGACCCACCAAAGTTTTGGGTACTACAACCAAAGCTTCTGTTATAGCAATTAATGCTCAATTTTCATGACTTATCATTAAGTTGCAATAACCAATAATTTGATTATCATTCCTAAAGTTGTGGTTATACTACCCAAAACTCAAGTAGGCTCATAATATTTTACTAAATTAATGGTTGCCGTTACCAAAAATTTCTCTCATGGTACAAAGATATTATTTTCATGATAAACATCTCTAGAACCATGTTCTCATCAAATTTTTTTTCAAAAAAGCATAAATATTGTAAAACAGCGTATAGCAAAAATCGTCCAACATAATGTTCAAAGTTTCTCCTCACGCTGTACTCCGAAGATTTTTGTAATTCCACTCCTGTCTTAATCGCGAACACCTCTCGAACTTGATCTCAATTAAGGAGCCGAGAATTTCAGCAACTGCGCCAAGTTGGAGCTAGTGAGCTCATTCCAGGGGGATATAGAAGTTCCTGGCGCGGCAGATTGCGGGTGAGCGCAGACCGGGAAAGATAATGAGCGACATGAAGACAGAATCCCGAGATCATTATTAGCCGAACGAGAGCAGCGAAACGTGTTACATCGCAAATTGCCGATCGGGAATAAAAGCCCACGTGAACTTTTCCATTTTTCCGTGCCGTTTGCGAGGCGGCGCAATTTATGGAAGAAACGTTGCCCGGGAGTAGAGAGAGAAAGAGAGAGATAAGAAAGTTAACAGCTCGGAGAAAAATGATGATAGTTTTTATCGGGGCTGAGTGAAGTTGCTCCTTTGTTAATGTATCGCAATTTGCCGAGGCGATTTGTTTTACTGAGCAGAGAGAGAGAGAGAGAGAGAGAGAGAGAGAGAGAGAATGCAAAAAAGTGAGAGAATGATATTGGGTGGAAAAGAGGGGGGGGGGGGGAAAATTTATTCGATTTAGTTTGTTGCTGATGTATTACGAACAAATCGTTTTAGTTACGTCGCAACTAGTACGATATTATACGTATATCGATCATGTTCCATCATCATAATAAGTATCTCAACAGAGACAAAGAACTCCAGAATGACATTATAACTCTGAATCACTTGATTCTCGAAAATGATTATCAAGGAAAACAGCAGATATTTTTAAAAAACCATTATTCTTTATTCAAACCTCAAACACAGACATACACAATAACTGTTCTCCCATCAGTAAATGTACATAATGAGCACAATATAAAAGTTTTCTGTATTCTTACTCCTGTTCATGTATATCAGGCTGCGTTCCTCTCTGTGTAACGCCAAAAAAAAAATTTCTATTAAGATTTTTATACATTAAGGCTGATAAATTTGGAGTTCTTGAATCAAACTCAAAAACCTTATGCATACCAAATTATGATGACCATTCATCAAAAAGCCAATGCTTTCAACAAGCATGGTAAAAGTTGGCCTCATCGCTGGATTCTCTCTCCAACATTGAAACATTATTTCGTATCTGAAATCGAGAACATTCAGTACTGCAAACTGAAAAATACAAAGCTATGAGCTAAAAACAATCATTCTACACACACTCTATCCGTAGCATATTGTGGTTTCTCTAGTCTGTAACCCTCACAAAGCTTGATAAAGTAGTCTCCAGCGTTAATACCTGGATATGGTGTAATTGCAATAGTGAAAAGTTCTCACATAAAAATCCAAAAACACCAAACATCCGATTTTTTCGAGAATGTTTGATCTCTGAAACACTCTATCGCCATCCATTTCATTGGTACCAGGCCATTGTTTTTCTTGTATTTACTCTCATTCTACAGAGATTTGGCGAAACCGAAATCACAAATCTTGACAATTTTGTCATCGGTCAGCAATATGTTTCTTGCTGCCAAGTCACAATGGAGAACCTGTAAGTAGCGTTATATAAGTCAGATTATCCTCAACGTAAAGATGAAACTAAAGGCCTTTTTTAAAATGTAATTTTTTCTGGCTCAGAAAATCCATCCCGTGAGCAACTTGGTAAGACCAATATAACAAGTCCTCAGAAGTGATACTTTGGCATCTTTTTCGTTTGTAACCTATGTCATTATTAGTTATCGTCGAAGGTTGCAAAGCACATTTATCGATCTGTATCTGGTCTGAATTAGTATCTCTTTTTTTACTGGACACTTTATTGTCTTCTAAATCTTTCTTCTTGATGAAAAAATCGAATTCACTAGCTTTCGTGTCTATCTGATAACAAAACTTAATCGATTGCGCAACAAGTAATCACGCAGATTGCCGTATCTGCAATACTCGACGATAACTAGTAATTCACCTATTTTACCCAGGAATAATACTGCAATTAATTATCAAAATATTTTTTACGATGCAGTTAAATTTTACTTACGTCGGATTATGTTTTTCGTGCAAGCTCCTAAAAGATTGACTATGTTTTGGTGGTTCCTGATGTAGATCATTATTTTGAGTTCTTTAGCTAGGTTTCTTATACTTTCAAGGTCTGCAGATCTTTTAACCATTTTGACCGCCACCGTTGTTACTTTGTCATCCCTCTTAAGTCCAGAAGCTTCTCCTTTTACGACTATTCCAAATACACCGCTACCTAAACGCTAGCCTGTTCGGGAATTTTCGAAAGAATCTTATTTTCGAACAGTACTTAGTGATTCTTAACATATATTCGCTTTTGATTTGATGTCTGAGAAATCGTGCAAGTTTCACGTTGTATTTGAGTCGTTTGTCATATTTTGAACTATTTACTTCAAATCTGGTGTATTTTAACCTCACCTAGCTTGAGCTGATTCCTTGGAAATTTGAACTTCATGTCGTAAGGTAGAGCATCAGCTTGACCATTAATTGACAATGATGAATTCAAGGGTTGCGAATTTTCTTGTATTGGGTATAGAAAAGCAGCTTGGAGAAAAGCGTCCTGTAATATCTGCATAATCATACGTAAACGTAATGCACACATTGTTTGTAAAGGGTTGACAAAAACCTTTCCAGTGATATGAGTAAACATGTGATAAGCAACTTACTTGTTTTTTCCACTGTTTCTTGTAAATATACAATACAATCATGCAACTAAGGGAAAATATAAAGGTTCCTCCGAGGGATGCAAGAATTAACATGTTACTTGACGAATCTGGACAATTGTTGTTATATTTTCTGGAATACAACGGTAAATGTATAATTCATAGCCTTTTTACCTTTGACAATAATTTCTTGTTGCCACTCCACATGACCTATGGAATTTGTGCCAAGGCACTTATATATTCCAGTGTCTGCTAGTATCAACGTATTTAACTATAATGTTCTATTGTGGTCTTTGAATGAGTATTTATCATTATTATGCAGCTCTCTCTAATTCTGAAACACATTTTCATTTATACTTTTTGAAAAATAACTATTCCGAGAGCAAAAGGCTCATTTATATATTACCCTTTGCCAAAATATTACAGGCTCCGGGAGCCCATTAATATGACACGTCAAGTTTGTAGCGACATTTACATTTGTTTCGAAAACAACCTTTGGTGACTTCATATTTGTGTGTAAAATACGCGGAGCTACTGGTTCTAAAAACAGTCTATTATTTGTTGCATAAAATAGTTACTTCGCATGTTCACTCTTACCAAAAACCTGTAGATTATACGTTTCCTAAGTTTCACCCTTGCAAACGTATGTTTTTGAATCCGATTTTTTAGCTCCCTTGATAGCCAATGTAAGGTAATGTGTGTGAGAGTTGTTATATTCCAACAATTTTATTCTAGCTAAAATACATTCTACATAAACAAACGATTTCACATCAAATTTTAATAACGTGACACGTGTCATGATCGTTTATTTAAGACAACTGATTATCTTTTGGAATGGGACTTACTTGTAGTATACATAATTCGAGACATAACACGCAAATCGCAGTTTTTATTCAGTGAAGTTTAATAACTGGTAGCATCTTGAAAACAGCTCATTAATTACATTTTTATAAGATCAAATTGTTATAAGATCAATTTCAATTCTGAATAATCAAGTTCGAAATAAAGCAGTGTGTGCGCAAAATTGGTGCATAGTGTAAGAAGATATTTATATTTGTACCATTCTCTGTTATTGTAAAACCGTTTACATATTTCCATTTCAACATATTATAGCCTTGGTGTGAAGATGCACATGTCAAATTGAAGTTTTGACCAATGACGATTTTTGCTGGTGGAGGAATGATTTTAAAACCATCTTGCATATCTGATGAGTTTGAAAAAATTATCAATAAAAATTGAAAACAACTGTTTCCACGAATTTTGAATATTTTTAAAAAAAATATATATTATATGTGCAGTGGAACGAGAAAAGGTACCTTAAAGCACCAAAAGTCGATTTGAGGAAAACGCGTTTGAAAATATTTTGTCCGTTCGAGGATCCGGAGCAGGTAGCGACTTTCTCCTCCAAAAGTTTCCCTCTCCACTGCTGTTTTCGATACTGCCCACAGTCAATAGGAAACGCTTTTAAGTGCTTTTAAGTATCGTATTTTCTATTTGAATTGATTTATTGAGGGTTGTTTTGATATGCGTCAAGAATGTCAGGAAAGGATAAAGGAAGGAAAGGTTTGAGAGCAGTATTTTCTCACATTCACCATGATACGGCAAATTAAAATTTTCCGGTCGCCTAGAAATTTCGAGGACTGGAATTTTTGGGCATTCAAAGATAAAATTCCCGCTGAGTGGAAAGGGAAAAGTTAGTTCCCCTCGCTTGATTTCGACTGCAATTTTTTTGAATTATGAAGTGCAATTTCTGATATAACCAATTTTTCGATGAACTCGAGAGTAGGTTCATTCGAAAGAGCGAAGTTTAATCTACTGTAATTGCTTAACACCTCGATTTCGACTTTTGGTGCTGTATGGTACCTTTTCTCGTTCCACGTTACATATGTGTAAATAAATTAAAATATAAATATTATTTTTTATACAAATAAATAATTGTTGATAGTAAATGAATATCGATTAAAAGTATAAACATTGAAGGTTCTCTGTTAACATAAATAGTATATTACACAACAAGTTGAGTATCGGGAGTTTTACCGTAGTACTGAGTAGAGAAAATGAACTCGAGTGGAGTAAAAGAACCAACCTGAAATCCTTCAATTACGCCATCTTTGGCAGACGTCGTAAATCGAGTTTTCGATGCTCGAGTTGTGAAAAAATATACAAAAATACATATAAGTTACTTTAAGCGTTCTACTAAACGTCATAAATACTTTACATAAAAAAAATGTGTTAAGATAACCATTAGTGTATTTAAAAATTTAGTCTAGAGTGTAGACCATTTGAAGAAAAAAAAATCCATGTTAGAACTTCTAATCTTCTGAATCACGTCGCATAAATTTTACCTGAAACTCTTATAACATAAGATGCGGAAGTGCATTCAAAATTTCTCACTTCACAGAACACATGACCGTTGTCAGAAACTTGTATTGTTGCTGTAGATTCGAATTTTATATGATCTCTACCGAGTAGTATGGCTTCGGAACCCTTGAACCAAAAAATATTTTTAGACTCGTAGTAACTTGTAGAGTAGAAAATAATGACTTACTTCCAAAATTCTCCAAGATTTGTTGATGGAAAGATTGATATTCGAGTCAGTACAGGTGGTAAAGGATGAATTTTTCGATGTTTCAAAAATCCATACCAATGACGGTGCGAGAAACGCTAAAGCTTCGCAAGTGAATGTCAGATTCTTATTAGGCTTATAGAATTCACTGTCATCTTTTTCGTTTTTGAGAGTCACCTGCGACGGTATCGCTGAGTAAAAATGACATTATCATTATTAACTTCATTTGTCTGTCTACCTTTGCCTTTATTGCGATAAAGAAATGAATTTTACGTACTTCGAACATTCAAATTGTAGCTCACGTTTTGAGAGCCATAACTGTTTTTCACTTCTAAGCGGTATATGCCCGTATCGCGAATTCTGAGGTCATTGATTTTCAATTTCGTTGACAGTGTATCTTCTAATAATTCATATTTCTTTCCTGAATTGATCTTTTTTCCATGTGAATCGATCCTGAATGTAATTTTCATGATTTATATAAGAAAATGGAGTATGAATATAATTTTTTTTATTTCACTGTGAAAGTGATATTTTTTCTGCGTAAAAACGTTATTTGTTGAGGTTTTTTACCAAATTATTGCAAAATCTTCAGGAAACCCGTCAATTCACACATCCCAAGTCACACTAGCGCCTTCAGATATGCCATACACAAGTTTCGTATCAAGTAGTGTAATCTTGATAAATTTTTTATCTGTATCATAAATGTGAATTAATTAACATAAAATGAATAAACGATTTTTACTTGTTTTAGAACAGTATTGTTGATTGAAAATAGAATATCATTATTGAAACATCACATTTCAAACAGTTTCATGACATCGATGATTGTCATAATAATACTCTTACCGGAAATTTTCAAATTGATGGATACTTGTTTTGGATCACCAAATCCCAAAAGTTCACATAAATACTCCCCTTCCTCTTTTCTTGAAAAAGTTTTGTATATGCAACTTGGCGACTAATCGTGTACTTACGTCACTTATTCTTATTTCATATTCTTGTAGTAATAACCCTGGTTCCTATTCAACAGATTCAATAATTTTTTCGATAATTCTTGATTGTAAATGTATTTTTGATATGACTTTTAATTATTTACAACAACTGAGACTTTGAATTTGCTAGTATATAAAAAATTGAGGTAATATGTATTCTAATTATTTTCCCTAACCTGTGGAACATTTTCTTTATCATAGATATCAGGGTATATTCTTCTTTCTTGAAGTATTCTGCTCCAACGTATTCTTACATTTTTGTTTACGCTTCCTTCAACTGTGCAGTTAATTGTAACGTTTTGACCACTCGTTATGTGGCGCACGGTTTTGTTATGAATCGTTATTGGGAATAAAATATTTGGATCTGAAAGTTATCAGTTTTCGTTGTATAATCTGTAGTACAATATATTATAGTCATACTTGCCTCAGACTTGGAGATCTATGATAACTTCATCTCAATGATTTTTATACTGTGCTTCGCAGATGTAACGACCTGAATGCGAAGTTGCAGCATTTTTTATAACAACTCCTATTCTTGGGTCATAATTCACTCGGAAAGGAATTCGGTACCAGCTCTAAATAAATAACGATTAAAGGTGATAATTTTTGCACTATTAAATAAATTATCGAAACTTGAATAGGTTTTTGTACAGCAGTATCTTCATGCATTACATTATACTTTTTTCGAATAGTAACTTTATAGTGAGGGTCGGTTGGGCGACATGGAAAAATTATTGTTTGATGAACAAATTTCGTTGTTTTGACTATTGGATTAGCATAGTCACGGTAAACAACTTTCCCTCGTTCGTCGTCTAGTCGTTGATAAATTGATCTTCATGGTTTATCCTCAACTCTATGCCGTAGAAGCAAATGAGTTTTCGCTGCATAAGAAAAAATAGTTACAAAATCGACAATGGCTTACAAAAAAAAAAAATGATTTGTTTTAACGAGACAGATTCGTTTTCAACTCGTATTTCGTAGTCTTGGCTGTAAACGAAACATTTAAACAAAAGACTTTTCCACCGTGTATAAAATCTCGGACATTCTTATCGGTTTTTTTAATTGATTCAGCTAGTAGATGCTGATCACGTTATTTTACTGTTACGTAAGAGAGCTTCTTTTAATTCATCTACTATCCAAAGTTTGATTGTTTCATTCCAAAAAACTAGCAATACTTACATCGAACAAATACGTAGAAACTGCGAACCAGAATTCGAAATCTTATTGAATTGGTCCATACAACTTTCTTTTAACTACACCTGTACCAACCAGTTTCTAAGTACGTTGCGTTTTTCTTTTCAAATACGTAGGTTGTCGTGTTGTCATCATTTTTCCTTGTTTGTTCAGTAAATCTTTCAGGTTTATACTAGAATAACAAAAAAAATCCGAGGATCGAAGAGTGAATCCAAAACGTAGTTGGAGAAATAAGAAAATCCAAAAACGTAAATAACTTCCAACCATAGACCTGATTTCTACGATTTTTTCAAAACGCATGCGCATTAAATGTACATTTACATGTTTAAAAATCTCATGGGGAAACTCATGGGGAAACTCATGGGGGTATGATAGCTTCAGTCGGTCTGAATGAGTGCATTTTATTCTGAGGGTATCTCCTTCGTCGATTACTATGTCCTCGGATGTCAAATCATGCCCAAGTATAAACGATTCGAATTCTGAAAGTAACGTTGAACAACAGAAAAAAAAAGTTCATTTATTTGAAAGGATCATGCTTATTTTAGCATTATTTTAAGCAGTTTAGGCTTATTTAGATGTGCGTCTATATTCAAGCAATAATGAACAAAGTTTTTACTGTCGGATTGTGCCTTCCTCCATTTCAATTCGGTATCAAATATTCTCTTTTTTATAGCTGTCAGACATGTTAAGCAACATGCGATTAGAAGTCCTCCAAAAAAGTATCGAATTCCGATCAGCATATTAACCAGCGGCAAATATCTGTATTGGATGAATTAGTCATTTCAAAATAATCCATGTTCTAATGTTCGTAAATTTAGTGTAAACGATTCACAATGAGAAATAAGAAAACGGAAAATATTGAGCTTTTATTTTCGATCTAAGCTTGTGAATTACAGTATTTTCGTGTTTTAATATGATGCAAAACTGTTTTACAACTCTATATGAACGATAACTGTTTGTGTAATTTGCTTAATGAAAATTTAAAATTTTTCTATACATTTGAGCTCAAAGTTGAGGCAATAGCACGTAAGTGAAAGAATAATGATATCTGGAAGAGCAAATAAATTTGAAACTCGTGTTTCAAATTAATAATAATTAATATATAATAATATTATAATATATATATATATATATATATATATATAATATATGTAATATATAAAATATATATAATATATAATAATTAATAATAATAATAATTAATAATCAAACATGATTATTTCTAGCTTTTTTTAATGGTTCGTGATAGTTTCATAGATTACATGCTGACTATTAAAAAAATCGTATTTTTTGAAAAATATCTGTATACACATACCTGTATTGCACGAAGAAACTCTAACTTCAGCAGCTGCTGTGAATTAAACATTTTTACTACTGGCAGAAGCTGCTAAAGCATTGACATCGACCACTATGATTTTACCAGCAGCTACTAATACCGATGAAGTCAGAGCTACCAACATAAAAAGTATAATTTTTGGCACCGACGTTCGTGGAGTATGAGATTCTGTCATTCACGTCAACGTATTTTTTTCTTTATTAGCGCGAGCTGAATCTAATTATGTTATATTTTATATTATTCTCGATGGTTCAACTTTTGACAGGTATCTATCGAAATTTTGAAATTTTTTACTTGACTTCTTGTTTTTTTAACATTATTTATTATCTAACCTTTTCCCCTTTCATGACGAGTAATCAAAAAATAAATATTTTTGAAATATTTTTTTCAAAACCACCGTATTTTTTGGATAATTTTGTACCATAAATCTCTTCACTGTCAGAAAACGTTTTCTCTATTTTGTCATTACAGAAAGCTATTATGTCAACCGAGAAAAATCCCCCGCAAATGATATTCCGAAGGGGGCGTTTGTCTCTTGTGCAGAGCGCCGAAATCCCGTGACGTGCCTAATTGGGGCCACTTTAACAGTAGGACGAGAAGATGGGATAAACTGTAAGCTCGCTGATATGGTGCAGGAGATCTCCCCTGGGCTTACAACTGCCTCAGGATGTTCCCCGGACTCGATGCTAACCTTCCCATGTTTGCAAACGCACGAGCCTTCAGAATATGCGCGCCTGTATCTTTGGGTGAATCTAGCGTAAATAATACCGATTATCCCCCGGCAATTGTTTTATCGACCGTGCAATGCCAACGGGAAAGAAGGAGACGTAAGCGAAAAAAAGGGGGCAGCGATTCAAGGCAGGCATGCACTCGGAAAATAGTATATTATGCTGTGAGTTAAAAAAGGGATGGATTTTGTATTGAGAGTAGCAAAGATGAAAATCACGTGAAACTAAAATTGGAACTTTTTTGAGCTTGCGATAGTTTTGCAAGAATCTTTAGAAAATTTCAGTTGATCACTTTTAATGACGAGTTTTTTATGCTTATATCGTATTATTAAGAAAGAAAAGAAAAGGTAAATTTTTATTGACAAAGTAAAAAAATTATAACTAATTTGAGATCAATAATTGTGAATGATATTTTCAATGGATTCTTAATGTTGATTTTTCCATTAAAAAAAGGGGTGGATTTTGTATTGAGAGAAAATCACGTGAAACCAAAATAATTGTAACTTTTTTTTGGTTACGATAGTTTTGCAAGAATCTTTAGAAAATGTAAGCTGATAACTTTTAATTATAAGTTTTTAGGCCTATATCGTATGGTTAAGAAACAAAAAAAAAAAGACGTAAAATTTTATCAACAAACTAAAAAAATTCTACTAACTAATTTAAGATCAACCATGTTGAATATTATTTTCAATAGATTCTAAAAATGGGTTTTTGCATTAAATTTACTACAAACAGGAGTTTAAAAAAATTACTACTAATAGAAAAATCAAAATTATTCATTGTTATACATTTAAATGGTAAAACAAAGAAAATTTGAACAAAAAAATTAGTGATTTTAATATTTTTTATTAATTTAGTTAATAGCGACATGATGATAGTCAATGATTAGCCAAAGTTTTTTATATATCAATACAAATTAACCTGCTTTATTTATTACTTTACTCTATAATGTCATTTGAAGAATTTTTTGAAATTCAACATCTTAATTGCACATTCTTTCTACGAAAATGTTTTTCAATTGAGAACATTTGCTATTTTTGAATGATTCGCATATTTTACAGTAAAGTTTCAACCAACAACTTTTATACAATAAAAAAAATTTTCTAATAAAACTTCTAAAGATTAAAATCCATTTCATTTTTAAACCAGTATTTTTAACAATAAATTTACAATTCTTGAAATTCCTCATCTAAAGTATCGAGATGGAAAATTTTTTTGAATTAAAAATTTATATTTTTAATCAATTAAATCTATGCATAAGATATAACAAATAGATATATTTCTCATTTGTTTTTTCAACTCTTTTATTTTACAAAAAATTCGTTAAAAAAATCATGATCTAAAATTCATGAATTTAAATCAATGTAAGATAATGATATTGAAAAATTTGATAATTTATGGACCCAAATTTCAAAGTATAAAATTGATTTAGTTGATGATTCAAAACTTTTTACAATTTAGAAAATATCTCATCTAAAACTTAAGAATCCCACATTTGTCTGATCTCGAAATTTCTATTTTTTTTAAATTTTATCTAAAATTATAGCTGTTTTAAACAATTTTATTTCTCAATTTTCTTTTTCAAACTCCTTTTGTAACAAATTGGATTTTAAAAAAGCGTCATTAAAAATTACTGAGATTCAAAACTGAAAAAATATTGATTTTCACTTGCCAATAGCAGTGAGGTGAATTTTTTTTTTTGTACGAGGATTGTTCAAAAAGTATCGCGAATTTTGAATTTTCGCTGGCTACGTATGTTCGATTTTTGATCTTTTGGTGGCGTTATGTTGGTATTCATGACCCTCACTTATGTTGACAATTTCGGCCATTTTGAATGTCCAGTC